>JAHDVE020008731.1:0-173007 GCA_022606495.2 Halesus radiatus | reverse complement strand
CAATCCTATAATGTTAAACCATTTATGAACTCATCCGCACCATATTGACCAAAGATCACAGAAATACATCCCCCGCAATGTACACTGATTCTACAATTTCATGGGCACCCCAAGTTGCCTCACAGCGTGGTTTTGTTTGGACCTGCCTTCGCCGTTATGCGAACTCCGTTCCCGCTCCGCACCAACAATTGTGAATTTTTATGCACGATTGGAGCCAGAGATACGTTTGTACGCCCTCACTCTGTGGTGAAATAATAATAATAATACGTATTCATGGGTGGATTGGATGCGGGGGAATAAGGGGAAGGGAGAGGAGAGGGATGAATGGTAATACAGTTATATTGCTGTGGCCGTGACTGTGGTCGATCTTTAGCCTACTGCTAAATGGTCGACTACTAGTACCAGATCATTTTACTTTTCATATTTTCATTTTGTAAGTAACGAATTTTATGTCAGATTGTACTTTGCTACAAACATATTTTTTTTAAATTTTAATTTGAAAAAAATTAAAATTATTAATTTATTTTATTGTATGTGATACTGAACAAATGTAACATCCACCTGAAGCCACAGTGGCGTGCATCCCATAAAGCCTGAAAAGGTGTGCCCACCTTTCTTCGTGCATAGATTTTCGACAAAAAAATTCCATTAATTTCTTATGTTATTATCATTCTACCGTAAGAAATTGTTTCTGTTTGCAAATTTCTAATTATTAGTTTCTGTCTGCTTTGAGCTCCTTGTCCTTCCATGATAATGGCATTATGCAATATGGTAATCAACACCTGAAAAACTGCAGTCTACCTTTGGTCAAGGAGCAGTGCACAATTTTGTATAGCTTGGTGTTTAATTGTAGATATTTTTAATTTTGACAAAAGTCTGGAATAAAGAAAACTTTCGAACACAGATGTCCAAGGACATCTAAGAGGGCTATTTACCTATTATAAAATAATAAAATATTTTACAAATCGACTCATTAAAATGTACCCGGTTACCCGTAGTTCAAGTAACTACAGGACAAAAACTCATATAAAACTCATTTTAACAAACAATACAGAAATCATGGAAAACAAACACAACCCGAAATAACCATGTACTTAAATAAAAGCTGACAGAATATAATCCGACTTTCAGAAGGTAATAAGCCGACCTGAGTTTTAAATAATGTTCCGTCAGTAATAAAATAAATTTCTCAGTTCAAAGATACAAGATTTTGTAATAAACAAATATATATTTACCCTTACCACTCCATTATTTTTTAAAATATTTGTTGTCAGCCAACTCTAATTTTAATAATGTCAAAATATTAATTTTCTTATAGGCAGTTACAAAAGGGTTATTTTATAGTAAAACAAAAACAGTCAAAATCTTATTAAAGCGTGAATTTAAATGTTTTTTTTATCGAATAATCACAAGAAACAACGACACGCGTCTAGTTTTGCGCGCGAAAATACACCGCGCGCGCACGTCTTATCTTGTCGGCCGCCAGCCGACAACTGAGTTGTAGCGTACAAATAGTGATGTCGGCTGGCACCCGACAAAGGAGTGGTAAGGGTTAAAATGGAATTCCACCTTGAACTGACATTTTAAAAATTAGTATTAATATTGACAATTCTTAGAAATCAAAGTATGACACTGAAAAAAAAAACGGATTGGGGAAGCTGTAGCCTAGTGAATATAAAGATAGACCACGAGGTCCTGAGTTCGAGTCCCAGCTGTTACCGTTAACTTTTTATTTTCATTGTCTTTTCCGTTTCATGTTTCATTTTGAGAATTGTTAATATTATCTTTAATGATTAAAAATATATCATAATGAGGATTCTTGGCTTCAATAAGTTATTACAATATTGAACTTAATTAGTTTTAAATTCAGTTACCACTTTCTTATACGTCTTTCCATGGAAATTAACTTGAACACTGTACTCACACACATTCATAACTTATATACAGCGTGTTTCGTTTTAGACATTAATAAAAAAAAATAAAAAAACAATGAATTATTTTAAACAATGTATAATGCCAAAGCACGTTGAAATCGGTTATACAAAACGTATTTTAGCATGCCAAAAATAGTTTATTTCATTGTTATCAATTTCTGAAGATACTGAAAGATTTTACTAATTACGATCATATTCAGAACGTAATTCAATTGTGTATTCGTAAACAATGAAAAGGTATCCAGTAACTCGCAGTATTATGTTTTCTCAATACAGATTATCATTAAATTCCAATTCATGACAAAATAAATAATTCAAGTTATTGAACATCGTGCGTATGTTCAAAGTAAACATAATCTTTTATTGAAAAATATGAAGAAAAAAAATGTATTTTTTTAATATATTTTTTTTTTTAAATATACATATACATTTAAATTTGATGTAAACCAAAGTTGATTTTGTTATTATTAAGTTATGAAACCATTCTAGTTTTTTTTATTATTTTGACAGCTCTTTCGGCGATTATGAAACTGCAACTTAATAATAACATTATTAAATTAGATTTACATAAAATTTCAAAAAATAAATAAATGGAGTTTTACGAGTTGAAAAACAAAAACAATTAATATGTAAGAATATACGATTATCAACAGCCATTGTTTATATGTTCATTTATTAGTATTAAAAAAAAAGTACGATATTGGGCCCTCACAATTTAACCTCTTCGGGCCCTCGTTATCATATACGATACTCAAGATCTATTTCATAAATATTCTTTGCTGAAAATGTTTATCAACCCAGACTCGAAGTATCAGATAAAGTAGGCATCTGTTTTACTGACATGCCTACTTTATCTGATACCTACTTTATCTGATACTTGCCGATTGAAACGTTGCTTGAAATGGCTTTTAGCCGTGTTTGGTGACTAGATCTGAATAGCCAGGTATTTACCCTTTTCCCCACCTTCCTCTCCCCCCTTCTCCTTCCCCTCCCCAATACCTTCAGCCTCACAACATTCCCCGATTGGGAATGCCATAGTCTCACTGGCTCCAGACGGTTGGGAGCAGTTTAGGACTCTTGTGCGGTATTCATACAAAAAAAAAAAAAAGAATATTTACGAAATAGATCTTGAGTATCGTATATGATACCGAGGGCCCGAAAAGGTTAAATGCCGCACCACCTTAAAGGCTTTATTGTCGTGTACTTATTTGTTCTAAATTTTTATTTATATTTTTGTTTACGTATTTTGTATATTTTTATTCACCTACCATCTTATTATTATTTTTTTTTCTTTGGTACATATTTTGTGTATTTATTTTTATAACTATAGCATGTATATTTTGTATGGAATGTGTGGGACTGCACTAACCTCCCCACATACCGGAATAAACATTTATTATTATTATTAATAAATGAATAAGATGAAAAACAAAAAATAAATAAACAAAATGTAATACGAAATGTGAATTTAAAGTAACTAAAACTGAAATTATCTCACTCGCGACATCATGCGCACTATCGAACTAGAACCGATATGAATAAGACACGCTGTAACCGGTCAAATTATTTTATGATCATCATATAAACTTGCTATCCCTTTTCGGCTAGTACGTGCAAATAAGGTAAAGAGCTCTTTCTCGTTGGTGGAACCATATTATGCCGATTCACAAATACATTCAATGCCAAGCGTTTGTTGATTTTTTTGTAACTCTATTCGAGTTACCTATTACACCACTACCCCAAACACTTTAAAACCGGATAATAACGGGCACAAATACCAAATTTACGATTAAAGAAAAACATAAACTGTTTTTTTATTTTATTTTTTATTTATTATACTCACATCTAGGATTTTACATGGATTTTTAGAACAGAAAGATGCGCCATCAAAAATTATAAGTACGTGCAGTTTTTAAACACAAATCATTAACGATATATTACAGAGGCTTATTACTTAATTGTAGGATTCATCAAAGTGCTGGCATAGATATCGCTTTACTTAAAAAATGAAGAATATCAACAATACCTACAAACTTGTTTCCCAGATAATGCATCCTATTGGAAAGTTAGTGATACTGTTACGTGTTGCAGAAAAATGTCATGTTCCTCGTCGGTACGAGTAATTTAATAGTGGATACCATGGCAGACCTGTCAATTAGGTGGTTTATTACATAATATTGATAGGTCTGAAATAAACGTTGTTCTATTAATATGTACTTCCTCACTTTTTTAATGGCATATTATTCATAATTTAAAACAAAAATAAATAAAATACTTCCCATGCGTACCTAGACACTTACTAAACCTTTAATTTTAAAAATATATCATTCAGTTTGGATTTGTATTTTGGAATCATATCCACAATTAAGTTATGTATGAAACAGGCAGCAAAGCCGTTCCTCTTAAGAGAAGGATTTGACATCTTGTAATTAAAACGTACCGTAGTGCTTGCTTTGATGTAATACACAAATGAGTATTTTTAAAAATTAAATCCTAATTTATTAGAAAAACTCCATTCGACCATAGAATTTATTTCGCTCTGAAGTTGTAGACAATTTTCTACGGTTATAATATCTTGAACAGGTTTATAATTGAAGTTAATCAGACATTGAAGGGGTGGAACAATGTCCAATGAACTCCGCTTGATTAAGTTCCAGCTCAGAGTTTTAAGTATCTGTAATCGGTATTATCAAGTATTACTTAACTGTTTCCTTTGTTCCTAGGAACGCCAGACTCGCGGCCATTCGGGAAGCTGGGCAATCTCACATTAGAGATTCAGACGAAATTTAACTTAATTTTCTGTATAAAGTTCGTGCTGCAGCTACGACATATAAGTAAGGATGTATATGATGTACGAGTATATGATATTATGGAGGATGTAGAACGTTCGTCGCCCCATCGTTCAATGGAGCAACGAATTTAAAAAGAATTTCTAAGTGTGCACCTTATTTGCTTAATTAAAATCTCTGTACAGCCGTCGCGTCGCCTTAAAACTGCTTCAAGTTTTTAAATATTATTTTTGCGGTTGATTTTGGTACTTTTAGATGCACTTAAAATTTTTCGTAAAATTTTTAATTTAATTTTTTGTTTTTTTTTTAAAAAAGAAAGTCAAATATTCCCTGGTTACGAATAACCCGACAATATTTTAAAATCTCCTACTACCATCACAGTAAGCGGAAGATGTTGCTTGTGTCGTAATGGAGGACTTAGCCAGCCGAGGAATTGAACTCACTTGAATTATTTAGAAACAATATATCTGAGAAAGTACGTCTTTTTTGCAAAGTTAACATATTTTTTGCAGTTTTGTTGTATTTGTGGCGTAAATATATGAAAAAATTCATTTTGTGTATTTTCTAATAAATTTATGTATACTTTTATTTATTTTTAACACATTTATTTATTTTTTTAAATATAGTATATTGTTACAATAATAAACATCAAAAGATATTACAGAATAATAATGTAGTATATATGTATATATTTGAACATTTTAACGAAAATTAAGAAAAAAATGCTCTTTGTTTGGTGTAGGAGGTTAACATAACGTTTATTTTTTTAATTTATTTTTTTATTTATAAAATACATGATATTTAATGTAGATATTTACATGGAGTAGATACATTATATCACCATACTAGGCGGCTGCCTGTTGCATGGTGACCAATGGAGTATACTTACTTTGCAGGAAGTCTAGTGTAAACATATTGATTTATTATATTAACTTGCTAACAATTGGAAAAAAGTATAAAAGAAAGTACAAGGTAGAAAAGAGAAAAAGACATGCGAAAGGATTAGAACATAAAAAAATACATATACACAATATATACAAACAAATACACATGAACTTTATATTGAGGATTCCATATAGTCATCACTTATAACATAGTTTATTGTGTCTTGTAATCGCATTTTTACCATTCACAAGTTTAGTGGCGTGCGGTCCATAAAATGTGAAAAGTTGTGCCCACGTTGAGAAAAACGAACATGAAGGTGAAAATAAAGTAAAAAACGAGCAGTGTCTGAAAAAACTTTATTTGATTTATACACTCTTTTCGGAATATTCAAAGATGAAAAATACAATGTATCAATAAAACGATAAAAAATAATAATTTCAAAATACAAATAATTTCAAACGAATCAAAAACTGCTGAAAGCTATGTGAGATCAGTAGGTGAGCTATCGTAAATATCTGTTTTAATTTAATCTTTCTTTTTTACATTAATTCCACGTTGGGGAAAATAATTTCCTTCAAGGCCTATGTCATCTTATACACCCATCTTGGCGAATTAAAATCTAAAACATATTATCATGTTAGGAACTCGTCAGCTCGTTTATTCAGTTGGTTATAGCCGTCAGAGTAATGTGAGAATTAATTGGTCATTTTCATTGTCAACGCACAATAAAATTCATACTCGAACTTGAAAATTGCAGATATCTTACATTTGTTCATCGAACGTTACACGCGACTGCTAATATTGATAGTTGTGCGTTCATTTTGTCGAGCTCCAATTCAGTTTTTTTCACCCGATCAAATATGGTTTTATCACACTAGACGAAAAATGTTGAGATTTGTAAACATTGATGTAAGCGTAATGAGAAAGATTAATAAAGGGACGCTAAGATGATTTGGGTATGTAGAGCGAATGAACAAAGAAAGGTGTGAAAGGAGAATATAACACGCGAACATGTCCGAGGAAGACATGGCACGATTAAGTGAATCGAAATCTTGAGGCGGGCCATGTCAGAAGTCGGAATAACATAAAGAATGTATGAGATGTTGTATGAATGCGAATGAAGTAAGTGTAACCGAAGATCGCGTTGTTTGGCAGTCAATCTTCTCTGCCTACCCCTGCATGGAAACGGCGTGATGGTTAGTAGTTAGTATTTTAAATTATATACTTGTATTACCTTTTTATACGTAGATATCACCTGTCCTGTCGATCAATTTAATATCAACGGAAGAAAAACATAAATGTTTTCTATCACATTAAAAGAAACTTATTTCAAAATTAAACCATCAATTGATAATCACTACAAATTAATCATTTTACAACATTAACTTTACTATAAATCGATGCTTTTTTGATAGTTTGTAACAAACAAAAAACGTTGATTGCATCGGTGGTTCGTGCCTTTGGAACAACAAGGTTCCATCTGGCATTTTGGCGAAAATTGATTTCTCAGCATTAAAAACTTTCGCTTTTATCTCTTTTTAAAACTAAAATATATTCTAATCTAAGTTTGCAGGTAATTATGCAATAAATTTAAAAACAAAACACTTAATATTAATTTTTTAGGACAACAAGAATCTGAATTCTATTTAAAATACTTACTGACAATTTATTTTTTAGAACAACAATACGAAGGGCAATCGCATCAAAACCATGGTTTCAACAAAAAATAAATTTCCTTATATATTAAAATGAAAATTGAACCTTGCTCCGTTCCTTATCATCTTTTTATAATTTATGTGCTTGACTCCCAAGATTGTATTTTCTGTGGTCTAGTGGAAACTTTAAATTATATATTTTTTAGTTGTTCCTTTCTAAAACAAATCTTTCATAAGTCTGAAATCGAACAGATATAATCCTGTTTCTCCGAGTTTAGCTGATTTTCGAGCAACAAGTTTCTACACGTTTTCTTTAATGATTTTTTATTTATTTAGTTTTTGGCTAAATGGAAGGTTCTTTTGCATACAATGTTCTGAAACTTAAAAAAAGTTCAAATCGTTCTGCGTATTCACTTTGTCATAATTGCCAATTTATGTAATTTTATTCGTGATTCAATTATTTACCCACAATATCTCATGCTAATGTCAAAGGGAATCCCGTTGTTCTTAGGGAAAGAGTTATCAACATGAGAAACCTAAATAAAAACCAAATAATGGCAGAGTTTCCTGATAACATCAAATAAATTTATTTTCTTTCCCTATATACATTATCATATTTCGTATATTTCTATTGAAGCTGTGTAAATAAATTATGTACCTAAACATTGTTATAAAGTCACGTCATTTAAAGAATATCACAGATCCTCGTCACTCCGACACATCAAACAGATTGCTCGCTGTTGATTTTTGACATAATATTTATATCTCAAATTCATTTGCAAGAAAAAACATTTTAATAATGTTTCATTATTCGGGTAACGGGATGAGAACCCTCTTTGAATGCCATATAGAAAATATCGATATCAGATCTTTTATCGTTAACTTGTTTTGGGTATGAGGTTTGCTGTAAGCAATTAAATTAAATCAGATATTATTATTATCCTTTTAATGGAAAAAAAATAACTTTGTAACTTTGTGAATGGAATTTTATTTAAATGATCACCCCAATACTAATTTAAGCAGAACCGTGTCTTCGTCAGATATCTAACCCGATGAAGGGACGCACAGTTTTACGTGGTCTGACGCATGACTCAAACAATAGTTGAACATTAATGCCAAGGCCCGAAATGTTGCTGCAATGACTAGTAATTTCATTTCCCTTTTTAACTGCTTAAAATATTCATTCATTGTGAACTGCCTCGAACGCGAGGAGCGCGGGGCGGAGAGGGCCAGTGACGTTATCTTTGAGAAACCGACCATTTGCAAAGCAACCATCAACGAAATAAAGTTGTATGTTTAGTCGATATAACAATAGTCCTAATAAGACGATTGAATGGCCATTTCAGGAAACTTACTACAATCATATAGTCTTAATAATATTTTGTAACCGGTTACCCGCGTTGTTTGTTTTATCTTGTGTTATCTCCTATAATAATAATAATAATAAGAGTTAATTTATGAGGCGCAATTTTGTGAAGGTTCACTTCAAGCGCGCTTTACACTAACTAACCTAAATTAATATAATTGTAAAATAACAAACATACTACATGGTATATCTGTTATTATAATATATATATATATATATATGCAAATTAAAACTATGACATGAATTATTCATGAGCAAAAGACTCACTTATATGTGTAATTTAGAATAGTATATAACAATTTAGAATAAACTAGGGGTATAAATAATCAAATGTAAAGTACAGACATCAAAAGAGCAAGAAAATCTATACAAAATAAGCCTACCTAATGTAATTGGAAAATAATATATATCCATGCAAATTAGAACCACAATTTAAAATATTCACGAGTAGCAGAGTCACTTATATGAACATTTGTGTTATTCTCTACCTTAACACTTGACTATTTAAAAATAAATATTTATTTTATTTGCCCCCCATTTAAGTTTCAGTATAATATTGTCCTGCTGAACAAAGAGTTCTTCAAAAATTTGTGTTCAGGTTTAAATTTTATAAATTTATGTAATATTTGTTACGTACTCTACATGAACCCCAGATATATGCAATATTCAATTTTGTGCAATACATATTCTATTCTAATGTAACCTTTTGCTTGTGCTTAGAAATGGAGTGGTTAATAGTATTAAAAAAATGATTCAACTAAGGAAAGACAAGCATTTTAGATATATTAAAATTTCAAAAATTGAACAGTGTGTAAATAATTAGTATTTTACAGCTATAGTGAAGATGAGTAGTGAAAATAAATAAAAATGTTTCAACAAATGAAGTGTATAGAAACATGAAATTAATAACAATTGAAAAAAAAAATAAAGATATTTAAATAATTAATATTTTACAGAAATACTGAAACTGTATAGTGAAAAAACTATGTAAAAAGGAGAATTTTTTTTAACTAAGGGTAGATAAGTTTAGATAAACATAAATAACGATTTCAAAAAATTTTAGAAGCATCTAAATAATTAGCATTTTACAGATATGCATAATCGTTAGCAAAAGTTTCTAACAAACATCCGATGTGCATAGTCTATTATGTTGTTAATACTATTGGTAATAAAGATTAGATACAAATAATTTAATATGTACTTAATAGTAAAACATATATTTGATGAATTTAAAACCATATATGAATGCATAGCGTGTTTTAAGAATTCTCACATAGGAAAAATTGTACCCGCAGCAGTTAAAAACGTTATGGCACGTCAGTGAAACATGAAATCGAACTGGTTTTTCTAACTTTGGGAATAATCCTGCCGCTGTTTTAAAGGAATTATTTTTATAGCAAACTTCCGAATCCAGCACGATTGAATCGAAATGACTGCGTTCGATAGTTCGTTATGGCGTACAGTGCAAAATAAAAACAAATGGTTTCTCTAGTCACTACTTTAACAATTGTCGGCGAGTTTTAGTTTTACGACCAAAAATACCAAAAATCTGTTAAATTTTCTGTTCGGAACCAAAATAAAAATAAATCATTGTTTAAAAATGAATAATATTTTTGTTTGTGCAATGTTTGATGCAGCCAAAACTATCGACCTGAAGCTATGGCGTCAAAAAAAATTCACAACTATTTACATCTATAATTTTCAGGTAAACATGATTTTCCCAGCTGGATACTTCAATGAATAGTTCAAATTGGATACATGTTATTAAAAATCACGTAATTGTTTAACGAAGGTTTGAAAATGAGACGACATATTATGAAATATATAATAATTACTAAAAAAAAATATTCCCCAGCAATATTGTAATGTAGTTATTTCAAAGATTTATTTTTTCTAAATCGAAATCCTGAAATTCCTATCTGCAAAAATCAGAATAAAACACTTCTTCGAAACTACGAAATTTTTAAACTATAACTTTAAATATTAACCCTAACCCCTCAGTTAATCTAAAAAAGAATTTTTGGAAATTTCTATTTTTTGTACTCAACACTAAACATTCTTTGCTTTAGTTATTAAAGACAATATTAACAAATCTCAAATGAAATATGAAACAGGAAACGCACAGACAATAAAAAAAGATATCGGTTGCATTTGGGAATCGAACCCATGACCTTCTGTCTTATCGGGATAATGCTCTAACTACTGAGCTAATGAGAGATAAATATTTTCCTTTATTTTTTACCCGTATTTGTGGGCAATATAACTCACAATTTCACAATGTCGACATTCTTCAAAATATCGAACCGCAGTAATACGAACGACCACAAATTGATGCATCATATCATCCTCTTCTTCTCCCCCGTTCATTCTTATTTTGTTTTTTTCTTTATCTCGTTAGCTTCACAAATAAAACATTTGTATTTAACCACTGTTAGCACAATAAACTTTGTTGGCATACCTCTTGTTACACTTCCTTTGTATATATATATTTGTATTAAAAGTTATTTGTTTCTTACAAATAAACAAAAAAAATTTAACGAACTATTAATATTATCCTTAATTAAATTCCTGTATTTTTTTGGGTGGTATCTTTTTACTGTGTGATGGCAAAATTCTACACGAATATATTTGCAATTTAGGTAGTGTCTCGGATATACCTATTTGATTAATTTATTTATATGGGATAACTATTGACTTTTTCTACAAGTTCAGAATGAGTATTCGTTTCTTTAGACAAGTATTAACTTTAACACAAATTCAAACCATACTATTATTTTCATAACGTTCTTCGGGCTCATTAATACAATACAATATTTTAATTTTGACTTGCCTCAACTAAAAAAATTTCTGCTCTTGGTGGTGATATATCTTAGTAATATATTCCCTACATTTTCTTGTAAACTGCTTGCGCGTCATAAATTTATAAAAATTACCCCAGAAGCCAAACTATTAAAATCCCTCGGAGATTAAACATGTATTGTGAAGTAATATCAAACAATTATGAAACTAAACTAATAACTTTTAAGAACAATCTCACATCGTTTTCAGATATGAAATATGGCACCGAGGGGAGAAGGTTCCATCTTCATGAATCTTCATTATCACAACCAAGTAAGTACTTCAACTTTTTTTTTCATATCCCTCTGTGATGTTTTTCTCAACGTCCTTCATAGAAATCTCATCCCTGACAAATTTAGATTAACTTTTTTTTCCGTGCGTGCCGAGAAAATATCCAGAAGATTCAAGAAGGAAGCAAAAAATGTTATAATGAATTGTTTAAGATGAAAGATATTTGATCAAATACTAATTTGGTTTCATTACTGCGTAATCTAATTCGCTTGCGTTTTTTTTTACCTCGGACCCCACCAAAGGCACTTAATAGTTTATATTTAAAAATAAAACGGAAAGATGAAAACAATAATTTTATTTCGTAATAAACCTACACAAATGTAATATTTTTTAAAGACTTTTGTAAAACATACGCTTGATATCACCACTTTTATTAAGATACAAGATATTTCAATACTAGATACTAAATATTCAAATACAAACAGACGATTATTGCATACATCCTCAACAATTATTTATACACGAGTATGTGTCTAGAGTATAAGTATCAGTGAATCTGAGGTATGTTTTGAAAATTCGAATCTCTAACTCATTACTTGGAATGGTACTTGCACTATGTTATTCCTGTATTTGTTCGTTATTTTATCTATGTACTTACTGTGATGTCTTTTGCACCTGTTTACCATAATTAACTATATATATGTAAAAGCCCATATAGGGCGTATATAATACAATAAATAAAACTGCGCATTTAAAAAGAAAAATTAAAAGCTTCGAAGAATATGTGGCTTTCACGAAACCGTTTTGTTTTATGGTTGCAACAAAGATGTGTAATGTAAAAAAAAACACAAATATTAAACTTATAGCCAAACTGTGCAGCCCCACATATGATCGCCAGTGTAACTAATTCGACAAGAATCCATGCTTCAAAATTCGTTACTAAAATTGTTAATAGATGCTGGTTTTCACAGAGTTGTTTATTGTCTTGGTTATCGATAATTTATACCTCAGAGTTAAACGATATATCTATTGATCTGCTACTGGAAATTGTATTAAAGCAGATAATTTCGAGATATTATATTTAAAAATGTTTATATTTTAAAGATAAATATTGTTTTTGTTTTTGTTTTTTTTTTGATAGAAAGCGGTCACTTTGTGGTTAGACATATTTAATAACAATAAAACAATAACTTTGTTTATAACCACGAGAATTTTATTTAATTTTATTACGACCGACTGGTTTCGCAAAACATTAGGATCTTCAGGGTACAAAAATCAAACCGATCAAAAATACATACAGTGTGTTTTTATATATACAAAATAGAATAAGACAGAACATAACATAGAACAATGAAAAAATGAGATAGCATGAAATAGAAATCTGACATAATAACAGAGAGAAAGAAACAGAAGTGTTCATAATGGAATACCAAGGAAAACCTGAACAGGTGATTACGGGATACTTGGAAATTTTACGAGATTATAGGAAATATGCCTAATATTGGGATATTGGACACATTTCGTTGATTATTAAGAATTTCATTTTTGGTTTTAAGTGCTTTCATTATTTCGAGTGATTCTAAATTATGTAATCTGTTTCCATGGCCATTTTTGAATGAAGGTATGATCTTTATCAATGAGGTAATTGGCGAATTCTGTAAAACCGTTATTATTTTTTTTAATAAATAATTTTTCTTTCTTACACTGTCTATTGAACAAATATGATGGTCTCCTTGATTATATCTCTCCTTGATATCTTAAAAATTATTTAAGTGATTTATTATATCGCGTAACTGTAACAAAACATTACGACTGCCTTATTTTTTGATATTTTTATAATATTATTTAAACCGATATTATGTAATTGAAGTCTAGTATTTCCATAAGAAAATTGTTAACTGTTTCCTTTTTTTCCAACTTTTGTATATCACATCATGCATGCACCTATATTGTGCTATTAATGCGCTTCATTTGTATAATTATTGTTATTTATTGTTGTATTGTATAATATTGTTGAACTAAACTCCTGCTGACAAGCTACTTACAGTGGCTTAGCGGGTACAAGTTCCCATTGTATGTAATTAATATTATACAATAAATAAATTAAAAAGAGACAAAACAATGTCGAAATTCAAAGAGTCCAAATTGCGACTATTCTCGTGAGTTCGATCAGGGAGCATACTAATAGTATAAGCGTAGAAAATTCAAGTTTTTTTCTGATTTTTATTATATTTCAAGAATCTTTTTTTCCACAATTCAAATATACTTGTAAAAAATGTCAACAAGAGTCAAGTGGATTTAACTAAGCTGGAATTGTATCCGATTTGAACACAATACAAACATTCCACAATGTCAACATTCCCAATAGAGCTGATCCCTTCCATACACAAATGTATAACAAAAAAATTGAAACTGGGAGGCAAAGGAATTCACGTTCATTCAAATAATTTTCAGGGACAGCAGAAAAACTTTTTTATTAATGGAATACAGAATGAATATTTTTAAATACATTTAAAGCGAATGATATATGTTATATATAGTAGAAATAGAGGATATATATAGTAGTTGGAGAGGGATTATTATATATCTGCAATACGAAAAAATGTGTGAAAATATTTAATTCATAATTTAAAAAAATATATTTAAGTATTAATCTACCAAAAACATATAATGTAAATGACTTTTTTCTGATCGTCCTACGTATGTTTTATAAAATATTTTAAAATATTGGATAATATTTTTAAGGTTTTTTTTTTTAAATATCGGGAAAAAAATCTTAAGGGTCTAGTTCCATTTTTTCATAAACACTAAATTTAATGATTTTTTAACTGCGTATCACAAAACTATGTTTAAGTTTCTTAAAAAAAACGTACCGGAAAAAGATTTCCACATTTTATTGCAAAACAGACGGTCAGAAAAGTCATATTTCTGATTTAGTTTTGATAAAAGATATGTGAAAAAAAATTATCTTTAAACACATCACGTTTATCGTATTGCGTAATAATATTATCATTAGTAATTATGATAATAGTTATAATGTTTTATTATCTTCTTTCTTAAATAATAATATCCTCATTGGGATTTCCCGTGCTGAGGATTTCTTTTAGAACATATTAAAATTACATTATATTAAATTGACGAAATAAAATAAATTGTTAGGTGAGGTGTTTGAAGTGCAGTTTAGTGGTTTCGGTGTTAGTCTGTGTTTGGGGTTAACATATTATTTCGAATTAGTTGATAATCCCTCTCCAACGTTCCTATCCTCCTTAAAGGCAATTATTTATATATATATATATATATATATATATATCTAAGTAGTGTGCCAATTTTAAAAGCATTTTCATGTTATTACAGCACGCTAGTCCCAACTGCCCGGAGTTAGTGGGTTTACGGCATCACCAATTTGTGGTATATTTTGAGGTTGCAGGAAGTGGGGAGAAGATGAAGATTGCATTAAAGTACCGGGAAGTTCAGACCTAGTCAGTAAACATGGCTAAAGGCATTTCAAGCAAAGTTTCGATCCTGAAAGTTAGTCTTTGACCAGCGCGATACTTGAAATAAGGCACGTGTCTTACACCAAATGAGCTGTCATTACATTGAATTGGAGATCATTTTAAAATCCTCTGAAAAGGTACGTACGATTGGGCAAGTTTGACTGTCCCCGTGGTTGAGTGGTTACAATCCTTGGCTACGAAACCGGAAGTCGCAGGTTTAAATCCCGGTGTTCATCATGTTCAAGTATTATATTTGGGGCACGTTCCAGAGTGGTAGATACTATCAGTATCGCTTCGGTGAAAGACCACCATTAAGAATCGAAACGTTGCTTGAAATGGCTTTAGCCGTATTTGGTGACCAGATTTGAATAGCCAGGTACTTTACTATCATAATTCTTCCCTACCTCCTTCCCCCTCCCCAATTGACCTTCAGCCTCACAACATAACCCAATTGGGGACACCATAGTTTCATTGGTTCCAGACGGCTGGGAGCAGTAGGGGCTCTTGTGTGGTATCACATTTAAAAATAAGAGATGAGGTTGGGTGAATAGAGTTCGATACTTGCGGCGGGTACCGACCTAATATCTTAAAACGATTTACCAATTGCAATTGTCCGTATTAGATAACTGAATTTAACCCGAATATATTAAGAATAAAAAACTACACGTACTTTTGCGGAAATATTGTTATGAGTTTTATTGCATTAATGAAACTCATATTGGCATTTACTTCTCTCATGGGTATATTCAATTTTGATTGCCTTAAATTGGAAAATCCTCCTAGCTTGGACAGTCAAAGAATTTTATAAACAAATCTTTATCGTATTCAATTTTTATCGGAATAACTTATTGAGGCTTATAATCCTCATTGTAATATATAAATATATATTTTTTAACATCTCAAATGAAATATGAAACAGAAAAGACATGAAAAGTCAAAAGGTTGCGTTCGCATTTGGAACCCGAACCCAGGGCCTCTCGGTCTATCCGGAACTAGCTGTATCAATGATTAAAAAAACATATAACTTAGTATAACTACTATTAAATAAATACATAAACGGACATGATGTATTATGTCTCCGAGGCAAAGAAATAATTCTTGAGAATTCCCTCCGATAATGATTGTTCGATAATTTTTTATATTATTACAGCTCTGGCTCCCGGCGACATTGCTTCGGTAAATAAAGCAAACTGTTGACTTAACTGACGAATATCGGGAAAATAATTTGGAATTTTCGTCGCAGATTACTTGAAGCGTGAGCAGCGGCGTTCAATCCGAACTGTATTGACTGGTTATGGAATCGATTAATGACTTATATTGACGGGTAACTCCGGGCACCATACTGGCTGAAAATCAACTTGCAGTCTTGTTAAATGCAATGCAAATATTTAACCATTTCCCAAATATTGAATGCGCAAATATTGAATGCGAAAAAATAATGTTTGCGGTTTTTTTGGGTTTTGCATAATTCAACAGTTAAACTAACGCAGTTTAAATGGCTTGGATTGCGGTAGGAAATATTAAACAGCATAAAATAATCAACCGGTTTAGAAGTCGACTGGTCAAAAGCGTCGGGTTCATACCTAAACGTCGCGGGTTTAATCCTCAGCTAGCCAAGTCACCCAAGGGCACAGGCAAAATCATTTAACGGCTATAACGGTAGAAAGAGGAGGAATTAAAATATTACTAGATTTTTGTTACTGGAAATATTTTTTTCTTAAAACAAAATGCGTATATTATAATATCTATGGTGTTTTGAAATGGAAAGACGAATCAATATTAGTCAACTTTACAGGGGAGCCGATTTTGCACTCTAGATTTTATAATATTGCAAGAATACGTAGGTATATTGCATCACAATCACTCTGAAACAGTGTAAATATAATATCTAGACCTAATCTCAAAATACGTCACAGCCTGGATCAAAAAACAAGGTATTTACTTTATTGAAAACATGATAAAACCAAACCAAACATAACCCAATTAATAACATACTATGCTTACTTTGTATTCCCTTCGCTATTTTTCCGTGCAATATATATTATTATTTCCCATTATCAAACTTAGTCGAAAGGATTTAAAATCATAAGTTTATTATTTTTTAATGATTTGCTTAATTTACTATATTACTGTAACCAAAATAAAAACAAATAAATAATATATTTATCTTCTAATTCTATTCCAAATTCACATTTATAAAGCAAAACTAAAATATTAAAACCAAACTAATCAATACACATCAATACTTGTACCACATTTAACACATCCACGTTAACACCTCCGAACAGGTTCTCTTTCGACACACATAACACTCCATTCGCAATATCACCTCTTCAAACCTACCTTACACTCCACATTATAAAGCATCATACAAAGTACCTTCATTGTACTTAACAAAACATTTTATCGAAAATGGTACAGTAAAATTCAAATATATACATAAATAAATATTGCATAATAATTATGAAGTGGTTTATGTAAGGAGATCATCAGGTTTATGTAAGTATATGTTTCCTCTGAAGGTAGTAATTGAATTTGAAAATACACCTAAGCTTTTCACGTCTAAATATAATTTTAAGCTATTCTTGACCTTTTCTTGGAAAAACTTATATTATTACGAAGTAAACGATGAAATAGGCTTCAGAGTTCCTTGTAAATTTTAGCATCACGTTTAATTAAAGATGAGTCATACATGTTGTTAATGATTTTGAACTGAGAAATCATATCCGATATAAGTCTTTCAGCATACCATAGTTATCATGATTCCGACGTTCTCCCGATTTGTAAGCTAGTATTCACATGGATTTTTTTAACAGACTTCACATTACCGCTGTGAACCGCATAGTGCGGGAACCAAACCACAGAACCGTACTCTAAGATATTTCTTACATATGAGTAGTGCAAAATTCCGAGACTCCAGAAGTACTTGTCATAACAGCTCTAACGCAGTGGTAATCATGTTCATTAGAGGAACGGCTGCGCTGCCTATTTCATACAAAACTTAATTATGGATTTGAGGCCAAAATATCCATCCAAAATGATTTATACATATTTTTTAATTACAGGCATAGTAAATATCTAGTACGGAAAATATGTATTTTATTTATTTTTGTTTTAAATTGTGAAAAATATACCATGAAAAAAAAAATTGTATTCATAATTTTAGAGGCAACTTTTTTATTATTATCGTATTTGCTATGCAAATATGATTACGTAAATAAAAACAAAACATTAAAAAAAAAAACATTTTT
This sequence comes from Halesus radiatus, assembly GCA_022606495.2. NCBI lineage: Eukaryota > Metazoa > Arthropoda > Insecta > Trichoptera > Limnephilidae > Halesus > Halesus radiatus. The sequence continues at coordinate 154,564 of JAHDVE020008731.1, read as the reverse complement.
TCCGGTCGATATTTTAAATTATGTACGGCAAAGTTTTGTTCCAACATTAATTGGTCGTTTTAAATTTAATTTTTTTAATATTTTTATCACCAAATAATTGTTAAAGGTGCCTCCAAAAATCGCGAAAAATCAATTCCCTTAATGGAAAATATTTCATAATGTAAAATAAAATTACCCCTCATCCGTAGTAGATATCTACTACACTTTATGATGATAAAAATATCATGAGGTTTAGGTGAGTATTTTGGCCTCACATCAATACTTATGTTATGTATGAGAAAGTCGCGCAGCCGTTCCTCTTAATAAAACTGTATTCAAAATTAATAATAAATGTTTTGTATAAACCACCAATTAATATATTAATATCAACATGTTTCGGAAGCCAAGCTTCCGTCATCAGGATATAGAGTATACTAATAAATAATGATAAGATTGAACAAATAATACTAATTAAAAACAATAACATAATTCGTAATAAATAAAAATAACGAAATAAAATCAATGAAATAACAAGGGAAAAAAATCAAAAATAATAAATAATACATAAATTTGATTAAAATAGTATTAGGGTACTATTTTTATATTGTAACAAATTTTGAAATATTTAAAAAAAATACTCTTAATAATATTTAACTGTCTATTAACACTTTTTCTATTTTTTTAAACATTAAATTAATACAATAGTAAACCAGTTGCATTCGTACGCAAACATTTTAAATCTATATTTATGTCAAAAGAATGATTTGTTTCCAAAATACGGTTGGCAAATTCAGAATAATTGCTATTGTTTAAACAACTTTAGTATTAAAATTCATTGATGTCTGTTCTGTATAAAAAAAGTTACACTGGTTTAATTAATTTAATTGAAAATGACACCACAGAGTGAATTTAAATTTATTCAAAAATTTTATTCAGATTATCAACGTGTAAAATCATTCAATCATCACAAAAATAAACTAAATCGTTAAATCCTTCACTGAATCATAAATATATAATCAGAAAGTGAAGGATTAATGTGGATTTATGTTGTTAAAACACGGAGATACTGTTCTGAAAATTATTTAAATCTCCCAGTAATAATTGTTTGGGTTCCACAAAACACCAGGATAGTTTCCAGGAAATAGTGTGGAAAGCCCGTTGTATTGTTCAGCCCAGTAATTTCCAATGATATGAAAAGGTTCAACCACTTAGACGTGAGTGGAATCCAAACATCCTTCACGCCGCGTTTTCACTGCCGGAATTTTCCGTTGATGCAATTACGGAATATAAAAGGTTTTGCTATAAAAAAACGGCAGCAAACCTGTAAACGGAGGGCAGTCGATGGTTTTTAATTGGAGTGCTTTTAAATGATTTGAGTTTAGTCGGACTAAAAAAATTAATAAAGCCTGTCATAGGAATATGCAACTTTGTTAGTTTTAATATGATTTTAATGCGAAATACAGAAATAAATTTGGCCAACCGCTCAGGGGGCTACGTCTATATATTTGTGTTAATTAACAGGAATGCTTGATTTCAACACTTATGTTAAAGGATGTACGTTTTTAACAAGTATAATTGTGGGAGATCCATGCACCATTTTATGCTCCCAAAGCGAGAACTTCTATTTACAAGAGCACGCCAATCAGTAGAGCGACTCAACTGCTCAACATTGACCGTTGACATTTTCATCACTTGCAGCCATTTTTGGAACCATCTTTTGACCCATGTCACAAATTAGTTATGAAACTCCCCCATAACTTTTTATACTTTGCCTATCAAGTTTTCACTTCTATGTTTAATACAGTTTATCATCTGCATTATTGTAAAAATCATCAATGCATGCATTTAATGTTTTTTTTTTTTAATTTTGTGTTTATTATATAAAATTGATTACATTCATTGGGAACTTGTACCTGTTAAGCCACTGCAAGTAGCTTGTCAGCGGGAGCGCCGAAACAGATGTCACAATAATAAAAACTTAAAATACTTACACAACTTAATAAAAACGTTAGTAAATTTGACTTACATTAAATAAAAAAAAAAATTAAATGGACAATATTTTGAAAGATATTATTATTATTTTATTAGTAAGTGGTCCAAATAATTAATAGGTGTATCAATAGATGGCGCTGATTGTTACATTTGCTGGCATTGCCAAAAAGCACTGCTTTTGAGACACTAACACAAACGAGTAGTCCCTTTACGCGCATCGCGCTCATGTGTTATTTCGAATGCATAAAATAGTGTAAACATTTGATTACGAAGTGTACTTCATTTTGCACACTTAGTTCCTGCCACTGACACGTTATAGTGATGCGGTCGATATGGCGCGCACGTCGTTACATTTCGTGGTGGGCACTGCGCCTATTTTTTAAAGTGCTGATTGATATCTTGCAATAATTTGAAGCATTTTTATATTAATATAATTAATAAGAAGAACTTTGTTTACACCACTGATTTTAATATATAAATATCTATATGTTTCAGAAGCAAAGCATAAGGATAAACAATATACAAAAATAAATACACATGAACAAGTATATTGTTTAATGTTACAAGTTTCAGTTCATCGATTTATTTTTAGCGCATATTTTGCCATTTTAACGTGAATATTTAATATTTTCATTATTTAGACAGACTTTCCAAACCACCTTTTGAGCTATCTGATTCACGTCAGCTATTCATTCCCCTATCCGTCAGTGTAAAAAAACAGTGACCATTACGATAGTTTTGTCATTGCTTGGCCTCACAGCGCTCTTTGGGTGATTTTCCACAAAAAACGGCGCTATACAAGTTCGTTGGTGAGAGTGAATGTGTTTTACGATTGATATTTTTGAGAAAATTGTAATTTTGTCACCGGGTAGTTTATTTTCAAATTAACTAATTATTTGTGAGTTCATGGTAATTATTATCCGACATGTAAAAATGATGAAAATAAACAAAATGTATTTTTTTTTATACGAATACCTCACAAGAGTTCCAAACTGCTCCCAACTGTCTGGAGCCAGTGAGATTCTGGCATTCCCAATTAGGGAATGTTGTGAGGCTGAAGGTATTGGGGAGGGGAAGGAGAAGGGGAAGAGGAAGGTGGGGGAAAGGGGAAATACCTGGTTATTCAGATCTGATCACCATACACGGCTAAAAGCCATTTCAAGCAACGTTTCAATTCTGAATGGTGGTCTTTCACCAGGGCGATACTCAGAGTATCTTCCACTCTGGAACGTGCACAAATATACTACTCGTATATATTATTTTTTAAATTAATTAATTGTGAAACAACACAAATTAATTAAATAAAAATTACTTGCGCACGCCGGGATTTGAACCCGCGACCTTCGGAATCGTAGTCGAGAGCCTTACCCCTCGACCATGGAGGCCGTATGTATAATTTTATTATTTAGATAAATGTATCTAAGTAATAAAATTCTTAAGTAGGTACTTAAGAATATGTTGTCAGTGGCTAACAAAAGTTGTATATTTTAACCTCAATATAACATGGTGGGTTCAATGTTTTTCGTACTAATTTAAAAACGTTATAGCAACAGTTTTACATATTGGATTTCATTCAAACTACTCTCTAAACCTTTTCAGCACTAATAAGAACAAACTGCTATTTTCAGCAAAACCGGTGGAGTAATTTTCGATAAAATCGAGGGCAGACAGACAGACAAACATTCATTTGGGTATGATTATTTTTTTTAATAATTACCATTCTTATATTACTCATGTGGTATGAGACACAAAGCAATGCAAGCCAGATTATTACAATTTGGTAATTTTGATAGTTTATCAGTAGTAATCAGTTTAATAATAAAATTAGAATGTTTTTATATAATTTTACACCAATTGATAAGCACTGATCGGTTTATCTAAAAGATACATTTATTATGAAAAAAGTTTATACACACAGCAAACATACATGGAACCTTTTCGAGCTGACAGTAAAGTTAATCTTTCGCAGTAAAAAGTCCCCATCTGTTATTTTTGGTACAGCAAGTAAACTGTTATCTACAATAATTATGTGTTTCGGTTGATTCATACATAAAAAAACAGCTATTTGCAATATAAAACTATTCATTAAAAATCACAAAAATCATAATAAATTTAAAAAACAAATAAAATACTGAATACGTTGCATAGGTAGATCTGAAATAGAAAATAAATTAACACCAAATACAGACTAATACCGAAACCACTCAATTGCTTTTAAAACACCTCACCGAACAATTTTTTTTTTCATCAATTTAATATAATGTAATTTAATATTTTGTAAATGATATCCTCAGTACGGGAAATCCAAGTGAAGATATCATTATTTATAATTTTATTATATAAAAAGAAGATAATGAAACATTATTATTATTATTATTATTAACTATAAAGAAATTTGCCAAATAATAATATAAATTCATTCAACAGTTTGAGCCCTCATTTCTCAGAATTTTGGTTAGAGCAGTTAGAAACTTTACACTCTCACCCAAAAAATTAACAAATCAATAATTATTTTAATCTATTAACGCTCATTTTGTATCTTTATAATCGTAGAAAATGAGAAATACGAAATGAAGATATTTAATTTCAGATGTTTGACCTTCATTTTGGGCGCTTCTGTCAAACTAAATCGATGCTGGTGCGAATTCTGAGGGCTTTTCCTTTGATGGGACCCTATTGTCAAGTTTAATGCAAAGTCGTTATCAAACAGTTTCAGGTTTTGAGCATCCTGAATTTGTAATTGATTACAATGACTGATTACCGAATGAGTTTTACTTGCCAAATTGTAACGTTAATAGCATATTATTACGTTACTAACGTAAGATAAAATCAATAATATCTTCAATTAAATTATTAAGAATTATTTTGTATTTACCACTAATTAATAGACGAATACAAACATCTTACGAAACCAATGGTTCCTTCATCAGGATAAAATTTACATATACTTTTAGTGAAAAATGCATCCTGATGAGGCAGCCATTGGCTTCGAAACATGTTGTCATTTATTTTTTTTTAAAAGTGGTTATAATTCTTCATTATTTAATTGAAAATGCCACAATTTTCTTTCCCGGAAAACCCATTTAGTTACATTACGTTGTTTTACAATCAAGCGTCCAAGGAAACTGTTCAATTTCTGATGAAGTGTTCATCACACTTACAATAAGATTGAATTATTTTTTTTTAATTATGCATCAATACAGTCTGAGGGGTGGGTAAAAATACAATTTTACTGGATTTCATCTGATTAACCCAAAAAATCACAGAACGCATAAGTTTTTTAACGCACTGGTAAAGAACTTACTTAGATTTGTAGATTAATCGATGGTACTACCGGGAATCGAATCCTTAAATTATTGACAGGACTCATTACATTCACACAGTAAATACAGTGAACTGAAATGTTATAAAATCTAGATCCACCGATCACCAGAATCTCTATCCTGTATGCTTTCACAATTTGAGGAACAGGGCTTGTATTGGATCTTTATAATTATAGAAAAACAGAAATAGAATGGTAATAGTTTACCCTAGCCCCTCCTGAAGCGGCGGTTGTTCCAGCACCTGGTTTACCTGCACCTGCGCGGGATGCCTGAACCCCGCGACTTCCCTCACAACCACATGCACTGTATACGCCTTGAATACGGTTGGATTGCACTAGATTTTCAGTAAGGTGAACCTCACTAGGAAAAACGGAACAGCATATAATGGTAATAATCCTACCTTGCCCCTCCTGAAGCGGCGGTTGTCCCAGCACCTGGTTTACCTGCACCTGCGCGGGATGCCTGAACCCCGCGACCTCCCTCACAACCACATGCACTGTATACGCCTTGAATACGGTTGGATTGCACTAGATTTTCAGTAAGGTGAACCTCACTAGGAGAAACGGAACAGCATATAATGGTAATATTCCTACCTTGCCCCTCCTGAAGCGGCGGTTGTCCCTGAACCAGGTGACCTGTGCGGGAGGTCTGGACCCCGCGGCCTCGCACACCACTACGTACACGGTATCCGCCTTGAACTTGGCTGGCTTGTACTGGATCTTCACCGAGGTGGGTTTTACTGTGGAAAAAAAGTACCATTAGTATTTGGGAAAATGTTCGAGTAAAACAAAAAATTTGAAAAACTCCTTTCAAGTCAGCGTAACTTAAAGAAATTCGTTATATTCTCTAATTCCTTGCTGTTATCTCTGAGCTTGGTAGCTGAATATAGTTCGATTCAAATTTACCGACATCAATTAGCGCAGATATGTAAAGTGGGAGGCAGGGGCAAAATTAGTTCCTTTCATTATCTAAGAACGCATTCATATTACAGGGTACGTAAGTGTAAGGTATCCGCGTATTTACGAGCCAGCACCGGCCGAGATTCTAGGCTATAATATTTTGACTGTGCTAGCGGCTACTGGTAACGTCTGCGCCTGCGTAGTTAGAATGAAAAAATCACCCTTCTTCATCTCGGCGTCACTGCCAGTTGGCGTCAATAGATACAGATATTGCTAAAACCAAGAAGATGGACCAGGAAAATTTGATTGAATGGATTAAGGAATATAGGTGATAAAATAATAATAATTATAAATAGTATTATAAAATCCTCAAACATGTTTTGGCGGACGTTATCGTTCAGTTGACAGTTCAGCTGACAGCATGGCTCTGCACTGCGCGGTGCTGGTAGATGTGAATACACCTTAAAGCCATCCTCTTCCAACGAAATCACGCGCTCCTTATGCAGGTGATGACAAAGTCAAAATTCCCGCTTAACGTCGGTCGGATGTTTTGATTTACGCAAAAAAGCTTCACCAAAACGCGTGTTTTATTTTAATTTGTAAAGCTCAGGCATAAATATTAAAATATTTTACGGTCTTATTCTAAAAAACTTAATGTGCCACAATGAACAATACGACAATATCGGAAAAAGGGTTCGTAAGCAGGAGACTTTGCGCTTTAAACATTTTTTTACAGTCGGATACTTTATTTTTTTTCTAGGCTTATAAAAAGACACACAAAAAAATTCGACGATCGTACGAAAGGCCAAGGTGTGTTCTATTTGTATTATTTAATTAAGCGATCTACTCGTATAATATTCCTTGGCCATCAAATTTGCAAACTGAAAACACACGATTTTGCATTACTTCCCATTGCATCGCCTTCACAGTTACAAAATGCGATTTGATTTTGGCAAATATAAATAATGATATGTATTCTTCGATGGGGACCCATTGAAGACAGAGTTAAGTTACTAAAATGCCACGTGTCTACAGTTATGATATAACACGTTTGTTTTTATAAGTAATTATATAAGTTATTAAATTTAATAAAAATATTATTATGTTATTTGTCACCATTCACATTAATTATTATTATTCATACACTAGCTAATGTGCACCCGGCCTTGCTCGGGATTATTTTTATTTTTTCGGAATAAAGTTATGAGGTCGTGAATTCTTGTTTGTCGTTTGGGCGTCATAATTGATTTGACAGCGAAAGTAATGCCCTGTGACGACTCTATCTCTAAATAAAGAAACAAAGAAACATTTGAAAATATTATTTCATTCCAAACATTTATTTTTTCAACACATATATAAATAATAAAGTTCTTACGTAAGTACCTGCATGTTAGAAATATTCTGCCCAAACAAACCTTCTTCTTTTGAATGTGAAATCTGTGACTAACCATAGTGGTATATCTATGAGCTAACCTCAATACATCATCGCGGGTTCAATGTTTTTCATACTAATTTTAAAACGTTTTAGCAACAGTTGTACATATTGGGTTTCATTCAAACTACTCTCTAAACCTTTCCGACACTAATGAGAATAATTATGTTTTTTCAGCGAAACCGGTCTAGTAATTTTAGAGAAAATCTAGGACAGATAGACAAACATTAATTTATATATATACGAGTATAAAGAGGCAGATATACAATGCTAACACTTTTTAATGGCTTCTGTCCACTGTTTTGATGTGACAAAATGCACGGAAACTACCGATTTGACGACAATTAATCACTCAAATCAACCCCATAATGAACATAGCTGTCGTTGTCTCTACAGCATATTCTAAAATCCATATATAACCACAAAGACGCGATTAGTGCTTTATCTTCATAAAATACAAAATTTGTAGTAATTTTTAAAATGATGGCGTGAGTTTATTTTTTTCTCTCTGATGAACTCAACAGAAAACCCGAATTGCAAAAATACTAACACATATTTAATTATTTTTATTAAAGATTTAAAATTGAATAAAAACCACTATTAATCAATCTAAAAACGGTCTATTTATGAAAAATAGTTCTGCTAGGTAATAATTATTATAATTTCTTCGGAAGATTGATATTCACTTTTTGTTGGCATTATTAATAAATTAATTGAAAATTACTTTTGTACTCGCCACTTTATTAATATATGCATATAAAAATGTTTAGAAAGCGAAGCTTTCCTAATCAGGAATATAAAGAATAGTAAAAAATAATAAAAATATAATAATGTTTGTCATTTGTCTACGCTTGACATTATTATTTTTTAGTATTCTATATATTCCTGATGAAGAAAACATCGCTTTCGAAACATGTTGATACATGCGTATATTAATATAGTGGTGAATACAAAGATTTTTTAAAAATTATTTTTTTTAATGATGTCGCCACAAAGTGAATACCAATATTTTGAAGAAATTATAAATACATACATCATTAAGATTTTTTAATTATATTTGGTATATCATGTGAAATCAAATTCCGTTGAAATATAATTATACGTCCAGCTCCTGTCAGTTACCATTCATTGAGATGACAACATGCTACACCAGCTCTCCTAGCGGCGCGAGTTGGCAAAATTGGGTTTTTCAATACATTTCGATAGATTTTCCGTGAAATATTTAAAAAAAAAATTATAGATGACCTATATATAATTTTACTCCTTTGTTGATCAAGTATATATATATAAATATACATATACATTTATTTTTTAAAGGGACTATTATGATTGTTTTAATTAATGCCACCTGCTCGCGCACTGTGTAGATTGACAAAGAAAATAAAATATTTATTACAATAGCAATACATTCTGGAAACGTTATAGCCGGGGGCATTCGACGGAATTGTGTAGGATGTTGCCAGTATTTTGACATCTATGATATTTGATTACACTCGTAGGTTTGTCAAAATACTGTACACTAAGAAAATATGTAACAGAAAGTCTATTCAAATGTATGAAAAAAAAAACAAATCGTACAACTCTGGCCGCTAGCATGTCGCCATCAAATATCAATAGCTGGAGGTATTGTCATTTAAGAGTATTTAGGGAAATCATTTGAAGGGCAAGGATGACACCGATTTTTTAAAAATGTAGATTGATATTGTTCTTTCTTTCAGGTTGGTAAAATTTTTTCCTTACAACAAATTAAGAAATTTCATCCAGTACTCACGAAAGCGAATATTTATTGCTGAATGGAAGGTAAAGACAAAGAAGCTGTGAAAAATTATATTTTTAATAGAATTTTCGTTCAGAGAAGTAGAAGCTGCTCCTCTAAAACACATTTCTTATATTTAATTTCATAAAATTTGATAAAGGAAAACTGAATTGAATATTGCGTGAAAGAGAATTTTTTAATTCGCCAACTGTCGTGATTACTCTATTTTTATGTCTTAATTTTCGATGTGAAAGTTTTTTTTTTACATCACAAAAATATTTGAAATCCTAAATTCTAAGAAAACGTTATAATTAAATTTTTAATTGGGACCTGTCTAAAGCGTAAATAATAAGAAAAATAAAATTAATTCCAGTGTCTCTTTCTTGTCTCGAAAATTCTTAGGAATTTCCCAATGATTAAAAAAACTTTTTGAAGACGAAAAAAGAGAGTTTCTTATGTATGTTGGGTAATAAGGATAAGTCTATTGTCTCTAATCTCTATTACTACTCATTCCCCATAGGGTTTAATGACGTATATACTGTCTTTGGATGTTCGATTAGAAACAGTCGGAAATAACTAGAGACTTTGTCCATACTTTACCCAACTTTGGGCATAGAGCAACTGCGATGTTTGTCGAATTTAATTTGCAAGACACAGTAACTACACCACATATATCTTTCAAAGAATATAAAACTTTTTAAAATGAAAAAAATGAGTAAGAGGAAAGGATACAGAGCTGTAGGAAGGAGAAAGGCATGGTATGGCAGTTCTGAAATTCATCTTGTTAAATTAATACTATTTGTACCGACCAGAAATACGAGAAAAATTGTTTCCGTTTTGGGAGAAGATTTTAAATCAAACTATCAGACATGCACACCTATACATCGACTGCATAATTTTGGTAAAAGGTTTGGAAATATTATTAACAAATTTGGAGATTCCGTATTAGGACTGAAAGGAACCCTTTATAAATACTTTGATGAAATATACGAGTTTTCCACTTCATAGTGAATATTTATCTATTTTGTGTAATATATTTTATATCTAATTTGGTGACGTTTTTTTTTCAGTTGAAATAAGTTTATTTTTGTTAAAATTTCATGTGTGTTTGACTCATGCATTCTTTGTAAATCAATACATCGTACCTGCCTACCATTGTTATGCAATAAATAGTTAACACCAATTAATACAGTAATTTTGCCGTAAACAAATAAATCTTGCATCAAAAATGACGTTTAAAAAAGTGTGTAGGATTTCCTCACAGTTTAGGTATCCCTAGTCCAAATAGCACCTAGTGTAACACGTTACGCGTCACGTTACTCGTGCACAATTAAGTTTTGTTTGGGCTTAATTAAGCAATCAAAGCATTGGGGGTGATGCGAGGCCGGTGATTTATAATCCGCAGGCAGATTTTTCCGACAGACAATAGTTTATGGCCGCCACGGATTGTTTAATAGATAGGATATTCTCTATTTTCGACGGCCGACTAATGTGTTACTACAATATTCAATAGATGGGCGGTGAGACCAAAAATTTGCTAAATGTGGACAATTACCAGGTTGACTGTTGAAGGAAAGATAAACATTTTGGATATTTGTGCATCAAATAATTTGCCTCTACAACTTTATGAGATAAGACTTGTAAAAATAATTATAAAAAGTACATATTATAAGAAATCGAAACTTTAGTAAAATCTTATTATTTTTCAGGTAAAAAAAATGCTAAATGTGAATATGTTTAATGTATAGTTTTTTTTTAATATGTATATATGCACGTGTTGTGCAATAATTTATATTTGGTTATAAGAAATATGTTTTATCTAATTAAATTAATCCACTGTGTAGACACGTTCGATACAACCCTTAGTTTTATCTGGTAGATATCTATGCCCGGTTCGTCGATGTACATCCCTCAGACGGGGGAGGGGGGGGGATGATTTAGCAAGGCTGTCCGCAGGGTTAACGATATCGTCTCGAGCGGGGTACGGAGGATGGATGGAGGTTCTATTACACAAATAAGTGGCCCATCACAGGGCACTTTTTTCACCAACCGAGTTCAAAACTATGCAAAAGATGCAGTGACCCTGGGACAGATAAATAAGAGTTCACTTGACGTCAGCAATTTTTCACGTTGAACCGAACAATGCTTTGTGAAAATCACTTCGGGTGATTCAAACTCCATTGGTTTTTTTTATTGAGGCAATTAAATAGTTTATAATAATAATGACATTGGGTGGGCTGTAATAATAAATATTAGGTTATTTATTGTCCAGTAGCATCGGGACTGAATCTGGATAACAGAGTTAAAAACCATTAGCCGCTACTGCTATGCGATTTCCGTTCCAGTAATAAAGTGCCGAATAAACATTATTATCAATTTTACGTACGAGTAATTACGTTTCCAGTGGCGTCCGCGCTAGACACGACATCATCATTATAATAATGTTCGTTAGGTGTTACACTGTTATTCCGTTGATGGAAGGTCTCGTGGTTATAAAGCAATTAAAATTACGTAGTAGTGGCATTACATGGTTTTACGGGTGACATCGTTATGTCGTTATATTTTGGTGGTAAAATTATTGTGACTGCAAATAAAGCGATATTATAAAAATTCAAGTTATGCAATAATCGTATAAGCCGGAGCTTGGAAAGCGTTCAGAGTTAAGTTGACAAAATAAATTAAAATTTACAGCAAACTTCGGAATACTAAAATCAAACCGAATTCCACTGACCTACAACTGAAATAACTTTCGGACAAAGAAATTTGTAATATTTCTCTATAAAAGTATTTAACATTCTCCCTCTAGCAATAACAACCATTACAAAATTAACAGACTTCAAAAGAGGTATTAAGATATGGATTATGGACATGGAAAGGAGGATTTCTGTTTTTTTCGCATTTCTGTTTCTATTTACATAATAAAAAAATTACAAGGCTAATTAATATAAAACAATTCAGTTTCTGTTCATAGCGCTCCTCACTAGGGATTTCTGTGCTGAGGCGGACTAGGTTTTATTTAAAAACTGATTGTTTTAAGCTCCTACGATGTTTTTTTTTCAAAATACTGGATATCTCCACTTCTTTAATTTCTTTGAGCATTGACTTGAAATCATTTGCATAATCCGTTTTTTTTTGTATTGCTGCTGATGGTTGCGAATTTTAGAGCTTGGTGGAGAGATATTTGAGAAGTATTTTGTCCTAAGGAAGTTAATTCTTTAGAATTTAAAAAATAAATTATTCTAAAGCCCGCACGAAAGCAACTGCATTCAGTGTGTAGTTTGAATGCGGTCATTGAGTAGGTACGAACTTGCAATATATTTTTGATACGGCATTAGTAGCTGAGCCCGTTGAAGATATTTCTGTATTTTTAATAAGAACGATATTTTAACAATTTTTTTTACTGAATTGAATACGACACAGTTGGACTGCTTAGTCCACGGTATACTTTATGTACTGCTGTAGTAAGTGAGATTTAGAGATGATATAGTTTTTTTACTGAATTGAATACGACACAGTTGGACTGCTTAGTCCACGGTATACTTTATGTACTGCTGTAGTAAGTGAGAATTAGAGATGATATAGTTTTTTTACTGAATTGAATACGACACAGTTGGACTGCTTAGTCCACGGTATACTTTATGTACTGCTGTAGTAAGTGAGATTTAGAGATGATATAGTTTTTGACAATTGAAATTTTCTATAAACCATTAATAGTGTTATAAGTGTTTAATTTATCTAATAAAATCAAGTAAAATTTCATTGTAATAAGTCATCCTTTATCTACCGGCAGTCTTTATGGAGCATGACGCAGGCGGGAGAAAAGGGTTGAAGGCTCGATTGGCGGAGTGTTAATATTTATATCACGTAAAATTTCCACTTGAGAGTTTAGCGATTTAATGAAATTAACAGCCCCTAGCTCCGTGATCGTATGTCGATATGGCAGCCTTAGCAAACCTGGCAGGCTTCAAAGGCTTCACAGGGTGAAATATTGCGAAGACACATATATTTAGAGTAATGATTTATCAGGTAATTTGAGTTTTTTTTTTTCACAAGAAATTTCAACTCTTAATCTTTGTTATTACAAATCGTTTTACATGAAATAAAAAAAAAATGTATTTTTTGGATGAAGTATTAATGATGCTACAAGATTTGAAAACCCTTCATTGAACATTTCATCAAATGTATTCGACCGCCAAAGTCAAAGACGACACCTGAACTTCAAAAATCATCATGTAGCATCTTTGGTTGGGCAACAGAAACAGGTTATTTAAAAATTGGGCTAACGATAAAGACAAAAGCAGAGATTCGTGGAAAAAAATGTTTGTTCAAAGTTGTACGCTGGAAAGCAAATACAAAAAAAAGTACTAATGGATGCTGTGATAGTTTGGACAGGTAGAGCTAATAATGGAGAAAGGAGATTATTTGACCCTAAATGGTTAAAAAAAGTATGTATTTCAGGAAAACCTGGAAATCTTAATAACTCCGTTATTTAGGTCCGTCTTGACAATATTCGAATAACAAAAGTTTATTGAATTAAGCAGTAAGAAGTATAAAAGTAAACATTAATAAATTTAAAAAAAAATAAAAATAAACCTTCCTCCTACACAAAAAAATTAGCCTTTTTATTGAGGTACATCTTTAAATAAAAAAAGATACATTTTATTTATCTATATTATAAAAATTAATTGTAGCAATATACTTGAATTATTACTCTGCATCAATTACATATTTTTTGAAAAAATAATAAAAATAGTAAAAAATAATAAAAATAGTAAAAAAAATGTTAATATGTAATATAACACTTGATAAAAATGTTTAAATCAAATAAAACATTGGTTACGTTACATAGGGAGGTCTGAATTTGAAAATATATTATCTATTTAATAAAATGTAATTTAATATTTTGTAAATGAAATCGTCAGCACGGGAAATCCCAGTGAGGATATCATTATTTTTTATTTTGTTATAAAAAAAGAAGATAATAAAACATTATTATTATTATTATATATATTATACGGTGTACGAATGTGTAATAAGCAAGGAATGTGTACCAGTTATGTCATATAATTCACCTCACACATCTCGGTGAACTGCTCACATAGTATGTGTAATTTCTAGTAAAGGTTCATTGGCAACTCGGTTATCTCTTTTGGACATATAAAAATAAATTAAAACCTTCAAATGGACTTAACTCAATAAGGTTTACTTTGCGAACACTCTGTATACAGCAGTTCTTGCCAATTTACACCATTGCCCCGATATTAAGGCAGCAGGGGTGTTTTATATTTATGTTGTATTGCATCAGTGAAATATTTTTACGATTCTAAACTGAAGTGAACTCATTTTAAGGCGATCGAATTTAATCAATCACGGACACATGTTGGCGGAATTTTAAACAGATGATCTCAACATCAAAAATTATATACATAGGTCGTCTCTTAGGTCCACTCGTTTCGAAAAGCTAAAAACTATTTTAATTATGTCTATGTACTCGTATGTGTAATAATAATATAAATAATGTTTATTCATTTGAAACACACAATATTCAACAAAACATTCACGAAAACCAAAACTGACCAACTATGAACAATTCCGTTTTACTAAAGTAAAATTAACAAGTTTAATTCAATAATTATTTAAATGATTTAAAGAATTAAATTTAATGCTGTTAAAGTTCTAACAAGTACTTTACTTTTAACCATTGTTACAGCTGTTTTCGCATTCAAAGCAATTTTTCAAATTGTGGTTAGGCCGCATTATATTTTATTAACTCCCACCCATCTTTAATTTGGACGGTATTTAAAATGTTTTATAACCGGTATAACCGATTTACTTAAAAATAATTGTGAGGGTAAAAAATTCTCCATTCTGTGAAGTATTTACAGTTGAAAGCTGTTTTCCAAAACAAAAAGTGTTTTCTTCATTGGTTTGTAACTACTTGAATGCTATTTAAGTCAATTAAATTAATATTTTTGGTAACTCTCTGAATTATTTCAAGGATTTATATTGTTTAGGTTTCGTGAATGTAATTAATAGTGGGGAATAAATGGTTTTCCTTACTTTATTAATTTGCCGTATATTAGGATCATTCGTTCGTTTATTAATTTCTAATTGCTCAAGTAAATTCAATCTAAGGCCCTTTCTATCTATATGTAAGGATTTAGGCTCATTGTTGGTAAGCGGGACGTAATTAGTTACGAAGAGAGGTTCAGCAAATTTAATAGAAAAAAAGGTTAGTTCAGATTAAATATTTTTTATCTACATTTTCCGTTTTGTTATCCTCCAGTCCTTTTGGCAGTGCTATCTGGAGAAAAAACAATTCTAACAATTTTATCACCAATTACCAAATATAACTAAACTTAAGCGTGGCTTACGGTTTAACTCCAGGCGTACGCTCTTCTCCTGCGGATTGATCAACTTCGTGTTGCTGGCCTGGCACTTGTACGTGGAGTTGAGATGCTCCCTGGTGAGTGGAGTGATCTCCAGGCGGTTGGTCATCACGTGCGGCTCGGAGCGCACGCCTACCAGCTCCGTGGCCTTGTCGTTGATAAACCACGTGAGGTTCGGTTCAGGGCGACCTGGAAAGAGGTAAAAAATGTTGTTGGTGGAGGTTGTTAACTTATTTGGTATACATGCTTTAATGTAAAAAATCTCTGGAATGGAAATTTATTTACTTATTTTTTTATATCATCGATCCGTTGTTCAATTAGATAAAATACCCAAAAGGAAATGAGATAAACAGAGAAAAATAATAGTACAGACATAATACATTATTGAAAAATTGACAAAAATATACATACACTTGTGAGAAAATTCAAGTCAAAGCCTCAACAAGATTTTGGTTTGATGTTAGATATGTTAAATCATATCCTTCGAAGTTTATTTTCGTAAAGCTTGACAAAAATCATTTAGACTGGTACCAACAATTTTAAGGTCCTGGCTTAAGTTAAAAAGTTTCTACATTATAAACAGTGGGGAATGGCGTTCACAATTAATCAAGTGTTGATTGAGCAAAAGAAAATTAGTGATTCGGAATCTACGGCAAAGAATATTGAACAGAATAATTTGCAAGAAAGGACGTAAAAATGCGAATGAAATCGAAGTCTTTCCTACGCCTTTCTAATGCAGATTGTTTATTCAATTTAATCATAGGAGTAATCGTCCCTCTCTCGCCATAATCTTTATGCAATTCTACCTAAGAAGGGACGTTGTACGGATTTAATATGATGATTGTAAACGCTATAGAAAAGAGATCAAATGACACTGGCATTTTCAAGATGACAGTGTCACGTTACGTTCAGAAGTTATTTTTATAATTATCGCCCTGATACTTTTATAGCCTCCAAAGCCAATGAATAAACAGAGCTCTGGTGGGTACTCTCATTTTTAAACAACAAACTGTATTGTCTTTCAAATCTTTAAAAAATAGCTTCAATTTAAAGAAAATTGTGGAGTTTTAACTTGAGAACTGACAAAAGAAACCATTCGTTCCTAAAATCGTTTTTCAATAAAAATAGTACTTGATATACTCGTACATACTCGTATATATCCGACTTTCCGTAAATTCTTATCTCCATTTTAAATTCTGTAACTCGAAATTTTGTGAAATAGTGTCATCTTTTTCAATGAGAGTGATTTATTACAGCTTTTAAAAAGAGCAATGGGTACTTCAAAATAAATAAGTTCTCCCTGTCTCAGCTGTCACACGTAAAAACAATTAAACATACCCTAAATTAAATCAGATCATTAATATCATTCAAAAATAATTTTTTAAATGTTTCGCGGTACTACTCTAATGGATACATACAATCATATATATTTTGTGAAGCCTTTGTAAAATGAGTGCTGTGTTTTTCTACTGTCTAAAAACAACATATGACACACCGCTTCTGGGCTATTGTAGCACCGTAGAAGTGTAGAACCGTAGAAGCGTAGAGCCGTAGCTCGTAGCTCGTAGCTCGCAGCATTCGTCTGAGGAATTCCTGATTAAGCAGCCAAACAGTGCGGAAGATTACAAAGCGGCAGCCGTGGCGAAACCAAAATAGCCTGCGCAAAAAAGCAATGCAATCTCCCTTTGTAGGATTGCGCCGCCTTTGGCCCCGTTTTCTGTAAATATTTTCGCTTGCATACTTATAGGCGGCTATTACCGTCCCGTCCCGGCCCTCTACCGACTCCCGTCTCTTCCTCTACTCCACGCCTGCCGGATAAGTGAGTTTTCCTCGTCCAGAGCTGACACAGTTTGCCACGCGCAAACACGAAGTTTTTTAATGCAGGTTCAGAGACGCTTTATTATGCATAAAGACGCATTGTTTTTTTTTTAATATATGACCAATCATACAAAGGTTCAAATATGGACCTAATTCAAGATTCATTATGCAGGAAAAAATCCATGCATTCCAAATTAATTTGGAAATGCCAGTGATAACGATTTTAATGACCTTCAGTGAAATAAAAATAATAAAACATTATAACCCACAGGAAGGAAACTTTAAATTGTAATAACCGCTAAATTATTAGGATTTTAATAAGGTTATTGATAATAAAAATGAAAATATATAGCTGTCACACGTAATAATAATTATCCAGCGGAACTTTTTTATAATTAAATTGTTTTTACTAAATATAGAACTAATTATTAGATTTTATAGAACTTTAAATTAAAATAAATTTCTATAAAATTAAACTTGAACACAATAAACAAAAAAAGAAAGATGACATCGGGACCAAAGCTATATTTACATATCTTATGTTGATGCACAAGGACCTGTTAAATAAATAAAAAATTATATAACAGATAACATACATAAACTAATCAATAGTAGGTACATAACTGTAACTTAAAACGAATCAAACTGTAGAAGAATGATGCCGATCCTTTTCTAAATCAACCCTTTGGAACATAAATATAGAATATCGCGAAGAATTTCAAATATAAAATTAGGAAGTAATCTATAATGCACAAAACATTAAATGAAATTTGCTTCAATTTTTTTGTTCTATGAGAATCGAATCCACAACCTTTCCAAATGAGTCAAACATGTTTATAATTAATCTAAAAGACAGGTTAGTAGTCGAGTGAAAATTGCGCCGGCTTCTCTTCCAGGCATCGCGGGTTCAACCCTCTGCTCATTAGATAGGCAGATTTTTCCGCTTATATTGAAGGTAGCAAGGATGATTCAAATATTTTCAGGTCATTCGTAGTCCGTGGTTAGGCCATTCGTGGTCCGGTCGAAAATAAATAAGTGGAAAAAAGTTACAAAGGTTTTTTAATAAAAAATAAATTAATATGGTATTCTACCATGAATTGACAGTTTCAAAATAAGAAATAATATTAGTCCAAGGTAAAAATAAATAAATATAGGCTACCAAGTAAATAGCTGCAAGGTCTGTTATAAGACATTATCGTATACGATATAATAATCCATCATTTAAATACGAGATCTTCTCAACAATTGATATAAAATAACTGTGCGAATGGATAAAGAGTTCAAATAAATTTCTAGGCCAATAAAGACATATTTACCAGTTTTTTTTTCAGAAGTTTCCAACAAAAACAACAAATGATATATGGAAAGGATTTCATAGCAAACTTTTTTTTTTATTTTAATTTTTATTGCTTTTACTAAATTTGACAGGATAATGAGTATTGTTGTGTACGTTTCTATATAGCTGGGAAAAAATACACTAGCTAAGTAGAGTCCGAAAGCCAGTAACGTTACAAAAGCTAACGCTGTAAAAACTAGATTTCTGCGTTATTACCGTCTATAACACTTGCCCGGCCAAAGAGCGGTCGCAGTTAGTTTAGTGCGCGGAAAATAGTCTCTGCAGGCGCGACGCCGACGCCGCGATGCTAGTAAAAACAGTCAAACAAACGACGTCATTACGGTAAGACGACGGTTTTAGGAAGCACTGTGTGTGTCGCGCTTACTTGGAAACCATTGTTACTGCAGTCTCCACAAGTAAATCAAATTATTAAACGTTTAGAGCTGTAAATGTGATTTTGATTTTTTAAAGCTTAAATAATCGGGATCATTCCAGTTCGGTGACCTTATCTGATCCAAAAGCCGAATGTGTATTAAAAAAATAAAATTAAAAACAATAAATATTTTTCACAGCCCGGTTTTGGTAAAGTATTCCTTCTAGTAATATGCAAATGCCCAACTATTATTCGTAGACGAATTGTCATAAATAAAAAAATATAAACTATCCAATTTTGGAGAAATTTGCAAATAGGATGTTAGCGCTGATAAAAAGACATTTCACCAACAGATATTTTAAAGACCGCCATCCGTTGATGAAATTGAAAAAGTAAATAATTAAAATTAAATAGAAATCACACAAGTGGGATCATGTCAAGAGTCGGAATATCAAAAGAATTTGTATGGGACGATTAATAAATGTGAATTTCTATTAATTGTTTAACATCCCAAACCTGTTAAACTACTACATTAGTATATGTAGAATTAAACAAGAAGTTCGCGTCACGGGAAGTATTCTATCCTCTCTGCCCACACATATGAATAAATGGATTGATGTTTATTTTATTTGTATGTTATGTTAAACTACATTGAATAAACACATTTTTTTGTTTCACCATGCAACGTCACACCCCATCAATTCAAATCTTGCATTAAATTTGTAAAATTTCATGCCCTATTAACAGACCCCCTTTTTACGGCCGTGCCACTTTCCGGAAGTCGTTAAGGACTGACGCATGTTTCCTAATTCCATTCGCCGTTGTAAAAGTAATGGTGGACCTCGGTAATTACATTAAAAATTCAATTGCCAGTTGTAAAATTGTAAGAGTGTACAACTGCAAGGCTGCACGCAATCGTAATAGTAATAATGTGTTCTTTTCCGCCTATTTTTGCTTTTCACCACTTTTCTCGCTACGAAGAAAACATAAGGAGGGGTCGGT
Source organism: Halesus radiatus (assembly GCA_022606495.2). Taxonomy (NCBI): domain Eukaryota; kingdom Metazoa; phylum Arthropoda; class Insecta; order Trichoptera; family Limnephilidae; genus Halesus; species Halesus radiatus. The sequence goes on along the minus strand of JAHDVE020008731.1, from coordinate 134,265 downwards.
ACCTTCTTTGCGATTTCTGCAGCCTTAATGGCGGTGATGATATAAAAACTATGAAGATTAACATTGGAATAATCGCTTTATTCTTCGTTTCGTGTTCTCCTAGGAAACAAGGAAGATTTCTTTGTTAATGTAGGTATAAAAAATGTTTTCGGTTCTGTCGGGTTGTGAATATCATGTTTTTAACAGGTTATGTATTTTTGATAATCTCTGCGATACCACTCCAGACGTTTAACTTCCGGGAAGCAGATGAACTAAATAAGATGTCAATTTCGTTGGAATTACTTATTAACCTTATGATAGGTGAATAGTTTATATATATATTAACATTCTATAACTTTTTGATATCATATACATTATATTTTTAATATTTGTAAGTTTTACAAATAATGTTGTATATTGGGAATTAATAGATTTTTTGTGTTATGACAGAGAACCAAACAAATTACAAATTCTCTCAAATAGAGCAATGCGAATAATACTAAAGCGAGATAGATATTCTAGAGTAGCTTAAATCTTAGAGGAATTAAATTGGATAACATTCAAATAAATGCTGACATTGAGCGCAATGATTTTTATACATAAAATAAGAAAGAACTTGTTACAATTTTTTTTCTAACAATATTATTTACAACATGAATATTTACAGACATAATGCAAGAACATGTAAGGAAATTAGACTACCCAAAAATAAAAAAAACAAAGCCAATACGCAAAACAATTTATTTTATAAAGTGATGAATTGTCATAATGCGTTGCAGGTCTTAATCAAAATTACCCCAATAAATAAATTTAAAGTAAATTGAAAAAAAACAATTTAAGTTAGGCATGTAAAAAATCCATTAGTTAAGTTATAATTAGCCATTTGTAAAGTACCCAATAGTATACAAGTTACAATAATTAGTTACATATAATAGTATATAAGTTATAATTAGCCATTTGTAAAGTACCCAATAGTATACAAGTTACAATAATTAGTTACATATAATAGTATATAAGTTATAATTAGACATTTGTAAAGTACCCAATAGTATACAATTTAAGTTAGGCATGTAAAAATTCCATTAGTTAAGTTTTAATTAGCCATTTGTAAAGTACCCAATAGTATACAAGTGACAATAATTAGTTACATATAATAGTATATAAGTGATAATTAGTTATTTTGTAAACTTAAATGAACAAGTAACTAAAATATAATAAATATAGTTGTTTTCTGTTTGCCACGATTGGTAAGCTGTCAAATTCGTTACATTGTAGTATAAAATAAGCTATTTTGTGAACATGTATCATCGTCATATATTTTTAATCATTGAAAATCATATCACCAACTCTTAAAAAGCAACATAAAACTGAAAAGATACAGAAAAGAAAAATATAACTGTAACAGCTGGGTCTCGAACCCAAGACCTCATGGTCTATCAAGGTTTTGGATATTTTGAGAATTGTTAATATTATCTTCAAAGTTTTCAATAAGATATTTTGAGGTTGAATTATGGGAAGGGAAGGAAGAAGATGTGTACAGGAAGAGGCACTGGATAAATGGGAAAACTCAATTCTGAACTGATCAGTTAACGTAGAAGTGGTTTCAAGTCATCAATGGATTGTTTATAATTTGTGACGGATTCTGGGAGATTCTATTTTTTACTAACGAGGAGCGCAAAAAATTTTTTTTTTAAATTCTGTGTAATGATCCGAATAATTTTTAATATATATTTTATATGGCACCCCACCCCCGAAAGTATTCTGGTTATGAGAGTTATTTCTTAATTCATTTTTATTTTTAATGTTTTCATTAAAATAACAAACGTTATTAAATTATTAAGTTAATTCGGCCACTTGTTTCTGAAGAGCATAAATTTGAAATTATTTTTTGAAGAAACCATTTTATTAAATTTAATTATTTTTATAAGGTCAGTACCTATTTAGTAAATTCGAATAAAATTTTAATTGAATTAAAAAAAAAACTTATATTACGAGCAAAGGAACACAAAGTGTTTTAAGTTAGTCTTTCTAATTTTAATAATATTCTGTGTTCATCTGTAGTTAATATTGTGTTAAAACTATATTATAAAATACAAGATTATAATTAGGTAAGTACTAATCTTGAGAGTTCTTGAATCGTGTTGTTTGAGAATAGGTGCTTGACCGATTTTAACATTCCGTTGTTATTAGAAGTGGCAGTTGTTTATCGCTCTTCGTTGTCGCTAAATTATTCCAATTTCCAGCATATACCTTTATATCTTTTTATCACTGTGTTCTCCGTAATCTTAGCTGAAATCCGCAGCATCCCGAGGTGCAGGAAACCGTGTGGTACGGCTAACGAGCTGACTTATCTGCAAGTACACGCCGTACTTTTCCAGGAGACAGCCATACATTTCTCAAGTTAACGGAGAGCCAGTCAAATGGTAATCGATTGCATTGCTGCAGATACGGATTAAATACGTGGATAACGAAATGGCTTTACATAATTAATCGAGATATCCACAATCCAGTCCAATTTCGTTTTTTTTTCTAAATTTAGTTTTCGTGGTTGAAATAATTTTTAAAGTTTCAATTTTTCAAAGGCCGCCAAAACGCTCCAAATCTATGGCCGGTCGGTTTTGATCAGTTTTGAGGTTAGAATATCAAATTTCAAACCAAGGATGAGCTTTACTGTACACACTTTCATATACTATTCATGGTAAACCATAACTAAGAAAATTATGTACCGTTTTAGAAACTTTAACTCAAAGATAATAATATTATTGACCAATATCATAATATCCGTATTGATAATTGGTTTGATCATGAATACTCTAATTCATTTCATGAATAGTAGTTGTTTATATTGAACAACAATTAATGAGCTTAAAATCATATAAATTAAGTTAAAGTTATCCCAAAACTAAAAAATACATATTTAAAATACAAAACAAAATCGAGAAATACTTTTTTTCATACTAATCCAAAAAAAGAATGCTCACGTGACGTCAGATGTTCCAATGCAATGGTATGAATATAACACGGTGTTTTGATGAGCTGATTTTTTATTCACTTTTAATTAAAGATTTATAAATTCTACGTATAATTAATTATACATAATGAAAGTTATATATTCAGAATCGGTATTTGCTGATCTATATGAATATATATTTTTCACTGGAGGTCCTTATTTACCACAAGAAGGTGATGATTAATTATTAACAATTGTTAAGGTACTAACAACGTGTCAAAATAATTACTTATTTTATTAATTTTATTTTATTTTATTTTAGTACATAAAACAGGCAATTACATACATGAATGTTTAAACAGCAATATTAATGAATAAGTACAATAAACAACAATAAACATTATTTCGCAAAAATGATAATAATAATGAAAAAGAAGTGAAGGTCGAAAATATTTTTTAAAGTAGGTGTATAAACTAACTTCTTATTGTCAACTCTTCTGATTTTGATACTTAATAAAGGGGATCATCACATTATCAGTAATATTAATGTTAAAATTTCTTTTAAAAATTAATTAATTTTGTTATTAGAAATGTGTATTTCATTATTAGACCAGCGTATAGTATTGTAATTTCTTAATATCCGAAGTAAAGAGAGAAATATCCCATAATATAATAAATAATATAGTATTTGTGTGATAGGTTTTAATATAAAAAAAAGTCTTTTATCCGCCTTGTTGATTTTTTTAACTATTTTTTTTATGTGAATATCGCACAAGAGTCCCAACTTCTCCCGACCGTCTGGAGCCAGTGAGACTATGGCATCCCCAATTGGGGAATGTTGTGAGGCTGAAGGTATTGGAGAGGGGAAGGAGAAGTGAAAGAGGAAGGTGGGTAAATACCTGGATATTCAGAACTGGTCATCAAAACGGCTAAAAGCCATTTCAAGCATCAAGCAACGTTACAATTCTGAATGGTGGTCTTTCACCAGGGCGATACTGAGAGTATCTTCCACTCTCGAACGTGCGAAAATATACTAAATATTATTTTTAATGAATTAATTGTGAAACAGCACAAATTAATTAAATAAGCTTTACTTGCGCACGCCGGTATTTGAACCCGCGACCTTCGGATTCGTAGTCGAGAGCCTTACCCCTCGACCATGATTTTCTTGTTGGTGTATTAATGTTGATTTATTATAAAATATTTAGTGTATATAATTTTCTACAAAAGGAATACATCAACAAGTTTATATCAGACTAACAGGGATTGTAGTTTATAAAGCCAGTACTTCTGCTATTTGGGAAAATTAGCTGACCTCTGAAATACTGGACCAGCCACATTTTTACTCCCTCATCCTTTTGGATTATTCTATTATTTATTCAACATATTCAAAATGATTATGCATAATAATGCATTTTACGGGTCCTTAGAAAAACATTTTCAAAATTTTAACTCATTATCATCGGGACGAGAGTTTAAAAAATTACCATTCACCTAAAAAAGTAACCCAAGTTCCTATATATGAAATAATAAGAAATTTTTAGGTAATCTAAGAATAAATAAGAAATTAGTTGAAAGATGCTATTAACGACCAAACACAAATACTATTGGACTAAATTAACCGAGCATTGAACTTGTGCTAAAATTAAAAAAAAACATCTGTGATGGTTACACAGGGCAGCAAAAAAAACTTTTAAGGAACTGATAAAAATCAAAAAGACATTCGTCTTTCTAAAGCAAACACATTTTTTGAAAAAAAAAAAGCAAAGTTTTCACTTAATTCCAATCCTTTAAAAAAAACTTAGTGTAAGTCCAATAACGATGCACTAAAAATATAACCGCCTTGAAATTAGACGAATTTGAATTTTTTGATATCAGAAAAAGGGTTAATAATGAATTAAATATAATTAATAATCAAATATTTTTTTAAATACCTATTTCATGAATTTATTTGCAGGTTAATAGAAAATATAATTTATTTTTTTAATTTCCGATATAAATTTGTTATTGCACGTTTTATAATATTTTTTATACTAAAATTTTGATTAATTACTTACTTACATTTATCATTTTTGTTAATTTTTATAATTTGTCTTTTCTTAGATTATTGTGTTCTATATTTATCACTATAGTTGACATTATTTTTTAGTATTCTATATAATCCTGATGAGGAAAGCATCGCTTTCGAAACATGTTGTATGTACGAGTATATTAACCTTCCAGCGGGCGCGCTGAATATTTTCCCCTGAGCGAGCGCTTGTCGTAAATTTTACGTCATCAAGTTTTTTCAATTTAAGTGGTGTTTTCTTTGTATAAATGTTAGGGAATTGCTGTAAAGTTATAAGGCCCGAGCGCCGACCAATCAAAGTCATCCTGGGTTTTACTAGGAGAGGGGACATGAGGACCCAGGTTAACGTCTGGTAGGGCTTCGTAAATACTGAGCGGGGGGTATCTACTTACCATTTCACATTAGTGCTCCGGTTTAGTCACAACAGTGAGAGGAGCACGGGAACTTTCTCACGACCCGTGCTGTATAAAAAATAAACGATATAAATGAGAAATAAAAAGAAAAAAGTACTTTATTTAATATACTTACACTTTAAAGCGCGTGCCGCAAAATTTCCAAATATCAATGAATAACAAAAACTTCTACGCACATCCGGTAAGTCTGTAGTTTAGAGAAACATTGACGATCGTGACTAAGTGGTGAGAGTGGGGGAAGTTATAAGGAGCATTTATCGTAAATTTTACGACAACGCACCCGCTGGAAGGTTAACAAAGTGGTGAATACAAAGTAATTTTTAATTAATTTATTAAAAATAAAACATTGTGCAAAAAACGTTTTAAATGAAACTTTCAAAAAAATTCATCATAAAATGTTTTCCTAAATTCCGGAAAACCTCAAAGAGGGCGACAAAGAGAAGAAAAAAAACTGTATTTTCTACTCGAATTATTTAACAGGAAAGCAATAGTACAAAAACGCTTAAAGGAACTTCAGTCTTAGCTTTTCCATTTTCACGAGGCAGGTAGGTACTGGCGTTATACACATCAATCACCCGGTAATGATGGATCGACTCCAATTATCGAATCATCCATTTGTTATGAGTATTACACGGTTTGCTACTTCGTGTACAAGGCAGTTCCACAGTTCTGTTCAGCAGTTCCCAGCCCGCCGCGAGAGAATACACAACATTATGTTTGGATAGTTACTGTATCCGGGTGGAAGGCAGCGGTGACTCCCATATTAAATTTCCAGCATTCGCTTCGAGGGGAACACCTAACCCCAGTCAAGTAGTGATCGCCAACCAGTGTTTAGCAGGCACTCTTGTACAGTTTACAGGACAAGCATTTGATCATAAGCAATTTACTAAAGTTACTTTTTGTACTTTCTGAATAAAATATATTTCAAATGTTATTGACTATTTGCTGCGCCCTATTCGGGCTGCATCCACGAATTTCGTTGTCGACTCATAAAGCTAAGTGATACGTAACTCAATATTATCAATATTACTTAATAATATATATACGAGTATGTTTTTATTACTCAATTCTAAACGCATTTTTTCCTCATAGCACCAAGCAGTACCCATTGAACACATATACATAATTGTTCACACTGTAATATTTGTTATTCTCATCTCTTCATAAGCACGTTCATGTGTTTTTTTTCTTTTTTCTAGATATATTATATTACCATATTATGTCAATACTAGCTTTTATCCCTTCTATTTTTGAATAATGGCAGTTAATATGAACTAAACTTGTGAATTTGACTGTCTTAAAACGGGATTTGTTTCCAGTTGGGCAGTCAAAGCTTTCTTATATTTTATTGTTTAATAAAGTGTGTGTTTCTAATAAATAAAACAAATAAATAAAATTTACAGACAGATAGTTTGTAAACTTTATACAAGAGCGTCCACGCTGGACATATCACAGAATGGCCAAATAAAGGAATGTTAGCTATCTTATGAGAAAGTTCCTTAATAGTAAACAAAATTTCTAATTTAGAATGTCGTTAAAGTGTTATAATCAGTGGCGGTTCATGGCATATCTCAGTTGTTCAGTTCAATCAAATATTGATAAAGGGAAAAAAATTCCCCCGCTTGAAGAATACGTGATTTAAATTAATAAAATAATTTTCCCAGGATGACAATGAAACCCGAAAATATGGCCTCTACTGAGTGTAATGCATGTTTTTTCTAACCAAAAAAATATAAGAAAATCATACTTTGAAAATCTTTGTTTTATATTTTTATGTATAAAGGAATAAATTAATTAATTTATTAAAAAAAAATACTTGCTGAAATACCCGGCATTAGTCGGGGTTATGAATGGTTTGTAGGAAGGTTTTGAGGTTGGGGTGTGTTAACCCTACCCTTTACCCTTAACCCTACCCTTACTCTTTCCCTGCTCCTACCCTTCCCCTACACCTACCCAGTAGTTTTCCTCTTATTTTCAACGTCAATTGTGCAAAATTTCATCAACAAGTACCAAAATTCCACTTTAAGGGTTTGGAAAGAGGTAAGGGGTGGATTTAGAAATCTCATCTAGACAGTGACCTTTCTCTTGTTTCAAATTTCAAAAGTGTGCAAAATTTCGTCAAGCTCGGAGTAAGAACGTAGATTTGTATATAAAACAAACACAGACCTTCCGCCTGGGACAATCTTCTTTATGTAATAGATAGAAGAAGACAGAAGATAGATAGAAGAGGATGTAAAGCACACAGCTCTATTCGCATAATTTGAGTTATTATTAACAAGGATTTTGACTACCATACACATTTTTCGGTCAATGCCTCTCAAAGTAAAACAATTTTTTTTACAGTAATTTTTTTTTGGGGATACTGTGAGAAGGGTCTTTAGAGGATAGGAAGAAGTAAACTTGGGTCTTGAAGAGACCCATGTCGTAAGAGGAAGGAAAGACATAGATCATTTCACAGCCGAGCTGTTGAATACAAGAACGAGTCGTAGAAGCGACAAATGTGACAAATGTCAACCGTATGCAAATGTTGAGCGCGCGTTTGCCCTGTTTCCCGACTATACACCAGTCCCAAGGTGATCAATGACGCTAGTTTCTCAGAGCATTTCCCATTGAAATATCGGTAGAACAAGAACAGCATTCCCACACGACGTATGTACGAGGTGTGTTCAAATGAAAAGGTGAATTTTGAATTTTCGCGGGCTGTGTACATTCGATTATAGATTTTTTTTTGTTATGTTGGTACACATATGTTTATCATATGTTAGCATTATCAGACATTTGGATTAGTGGTTTGTTTTTGACAACTGGAAAGGTTAGTCACGTTTTTGTGCGTTCTTCGATTTTTTACTTTTGAAAAAAATGGATCAAAGAATATGTATTAAATTTTGCGTAAAAAATGGAATAAACCGCTCCAATGCACTTAAAATGTTGACTGTGGCATTTGGCGAGTCTACTTTGTCTCAAAAAGTATTTATATATGGTACAAGCGCTTTAGAAGTTGTTGATGACGATGAGCGTCCTGGAGTTACAACCACGTCAACAAACGAAGAAAACATCGAAACAGTGAAGAAAATGGTTTTGGAAAATCATCGAATCACTATTAGGGAAGTTGCAGAGGATGTTGGCATATCAATCGGCTCATGCCATGCAATTTTATTGGATGTTTTGGGCATGAAACGTGTGGCAGCGAAGTTTGTTCCGAACTTGCTACATTTTGAGCAAAAGCAACCTCACATTAGTATCGCTCAGGAGTTGTTGAATGACGTCAACGACGATCCAGATTTGATCAAAAGGGTCATAACTGGTGATGAAACGTAGGTATATGGTTATGACGTCGAAACCAAGGCCCAATCATCTCAATGGAAGCGGCCAGAAGAGCCAAGACCGAAAAAAGCACGCCAAGTTCGATCAAATGTGAAGGTTTTGCTCACTGTTTTCTTCGATTACAATAGAGTGGTGCATCATGAGTTCTTGCCAACAGGTCGTACGGTTAATAAGGAATATTACAAGGTAGTTATGTAACGTTTGCGTGAAGAAATACGGCCATTATTTGGCCAAAAACAACACCGTAATCATGTCTCAACCACCGTATTCACCAGATTTGGCTCCCTGCGACTTTTTCCTATTCCCGAAACTGAAGAGACCAATGAAAGGAAAGCGTTTTGCCACAATTGATGAAATAAAATCAGAATCGAAGAACGAGCTAATGGCCATAGCAAAAAGCGCATTCCAGAAGTGCTTCGGGGATTGGAAGAAGCGCTGCCATAAGTGCATTATATCTGAGGTGGATTACTTTGAAGGGGAGAAAATGGATATTGATGAATAAATAAATACTTTTCGAAAAAATTCGATATTCACCTTTTCTTTTGAATACACCTCGTACTCCAAAGATTACAATCCGTTTGTTAAGATAGGCGAATCAATAAAAAGGACCGCCGGTTTCTGCACAGAGTCAAGATTTTTTTTCAGATATTTTGGGGCTCCCGACCAGAGATAGCTGCCAAATTCTACAAAGGGGCGGAAAATAAAATATTACTAACACAGGACGTTCGTCATGCGCAATATCATACTACAAATATGGCGATTTTACCAGGTTATCGCAGCAAACATTTAGGTGAGCATAAAAATCTTAAATGAATGAAAATTTTTTTGGGCTCCTTCACGAGAAGTTACGCATCCCTGCTCTGAATTCACGTTCCCCCATTCGGATAAGATTAAGGTATTTCGACTGTTGATGTGTACCTATTATAATATTTGCCTACAGGAACACATGTAAATGTCAAATCGCAAATTGCTTGCGTTTATCTCAGGTGAGGGTGTTTCTCCGCACGGCAGAGAGAGGTACACGCTAATTGATGTTTATTAATGATTTCATTGCACTAAATTCAATTGACTTTGTTTACTTACATGATATGATGGGTATTGTACGTGCTTATTGGGTTTGGCTCCAAGCACCACGTATTTGTTAGGAAAATTTTGGTACATCTAACATAAATATTTACCATCATTATACGGTACGAATGCAAAGTGCAAACGTGAATGGATTGATGCAAAACTTTAGTCATAGAACCGGTGCTAATATTCTCCACAGAAATTATGTTAGATAATAAAGAACTCCAGTGAAAAATATTATGACTTTAAAAAAACACATATTCATATAGATCAGCAAACGCCAATTCTGAATAAATAACTTTCATTATATATATATTCATACGTAGAACTTATAAATCGTTATTTAAAAGTAAATAAATAGTCATCTAATCGAGAAACCTTGTTATATTGGTACCATTGTATTTGGAACATCTGACGTCACGCGTGTATTCTGTTTTTGGATTACTATGGAGATTTTGATTTTTCGATTTTGTTTTGTATTTTAAATACATATTTTTTTAAACTTTGGTGAATTTTAAATTTAATTTCGATGACTTTAACCTTTATAATTGTTGTTAAATGAAAAAAATAACTATCACTAATAACAGAAATTATAGTATTTGTGATCAAACCAATTGTCAATATGGTAATTTTGATAATGTTAGTGTTCATTACTATTATTATTCGACGAGCTAAAGTCTCTAAAAAGGTACATAATGTTATTACTTATTTTTATTTATGGTTTACTATGAATAGAATATAAAATTATTTACGATAAAGCTCATCCCTGTTTTAACATTTGACATTCTAACCTCAAAACCGAACGGCCATAGATCTGGAGCGTTTTGGCGATCTTTGAAAAATTGAAACTTTGAAAATTATTTTAAATATGAAAACAAGATTAAGAAAAAAAACTAAATATACTGGTATTTAAGTATGAACGTCATTATAGACTGGAGTGCCTTATTCAGAAGCTTTACTAATAAAGAAAGCCGTTCAAATTGATAGTAATTAATCTGTATTATTACACCTCTCCAAATACAAACTTCATATTCCGATGCAACCTCAAACTGCAATGATATTCAGATTCTCAACAAACAAAACCCTGAATATCCCGATAACACACACCTAATAAAGGCAAAAAATACTGTAAGTATTACGAAATTAAACTAAGTGAAAATATAATTACTATAATTAATCTCAAAAAATATGTCACAGCCTGGATCAAAAAACAAGGTATTCATGTTATTCAAAACATGATAAAACCAAACCAAACATAACCCAATACATAAAATACTATGCTTACTTGAGTCCCTTCTCTCCTTTTCCGTGAAATATACTTTAATATTATCAAAGTTAGTCGAAAGTATCTATAATTACATATTTAATTTTTTTTAAAGGATTTGCCTACTGCAATCAAAACAAAAACAAAAAAATGTATTTCTCATCAATTTCTATACCTAATTTACATTTATATAGCAAAACTAATACATTAGATGGTTCGGGTATGTAGAGCGAATGAACGAATAATGGAGTGTAAGGAAAATATATGACTCGAATGGGAGTGAATGAAGACGCCGGGGACGTCCGAGAATGACATGGAACGATCAAGTTAATAAAATGCTTGAGTCGGGCCATGTCAGAAGTTGAAATAAGAGAAGAGAATGTATGAGACGATGTATGAATGTGAATGAAGCTAGAAGTGTATACCAATAGTTATTTGGCGGCCCCTCTTCTCTGCCTACCCGTGCGGGAAACGGCATGATGGTTAGTTAGTTAGTTTGTTAGTTAAAACATTAAAACAAAACTAATAAATACACATCAATAATTGTACGAATTTAACTCAGCACAGGTTCTCCTAGTAAGGTGGTCACGACACATATAACACTCCATTCACAGTATCACCTCTTCAAACCTACCTTAAACTCCACATTATAAAACACCATACAAAGCACCTTTATTTTACTAAATGGCACTGTATAATGGATATAAATGAATAAAAAAATTATCCCATTTTTTTACATTAACTATTCAAAGGAGTAATGATTTCCCTCAGGGCCTATGTCATTTTCCTAGAGTCCTATATTAAACAAATTTCCTGTTGAATTCACATAATTTCCGACTACGCCTTAATCCTTCATATGGCGTTCTGTTTCTTTCATATTGTATGTTGTCCCACTCTTTTATAAATATGTGAGCTTATCTCCGTTTCACTGTTCCATCGTTCTATTTTTATATTATTAGATAGATGGTTTATTTTCATTAAAATTCTATGGAATTTTGATATTGTGGACATTATATTTTGGTATATACGTACCCGATAGTATAAAGGAAACAATAATTAGTTATATGTAACAGAATATAAATTTTAATTTGTTATTTTGTAAACCTAAATGTACAAATAACTAAAATAGAATAGATAAAGCAAAAACAAACATTAGTAAGTTTCACAAATAATGTTATGTTATTTGAATTAATTAATAAAGTTGTTTCCTACTTGCTACGCTAGTTTGGGCGATGTTATAGCGAGTAGTCCGTTTCGTGGTAATATAAAATAAAAAAATATATTCTGTGAACATAATAACAGATGTATACCTTACATTATCTATATACTCGTATGTAAAAATCAATGTAAGTTTGTTTGGCCTCGATTTTCTCGAAAATCAATTGAACGGTTTTGCTGAAAATAGTAGAGTTTGTTTTTATCTGTGCCGGAAAGGTTTAGAAAGGTTTGTTTGAATGAAATCCAATATGTAAAACTGTTGCTATTAAAATTAGTAAGAAAACCATTGAACCCGCCATGTTTTATTTAGGTTAGCCCATACATATAACAGACTGGTTAGCCACAGGTTGCGTATTCAAAAGAAGAAGGTTTTTTTTTGCGTAGAATATTTTCAAAATGGAAAACACGAGTAGGTACCTACTTAAGAACTTTATGATTTTGATATATTATGAAGAAACAAACGTTTGGAATGAAACATTCAAATGAATGTTTCTTTATTTGGAGATAGTTACTATCGCTGCCAAATCAATTATTGTCCCCTAATAATGACAAGCAAGAATTTACAACTTCATAACTTTGTTCCAAAAAAAAAAAAATCCCGAGCAAGGCCTGATACACATCAACTAGTTTAATACACAAAACGTCAAACAGTAATTTAAATATAACTGTTCTCGAAGACAAAACATTGATTTATGTAGTAAAATTAAATGTACTCATTGCAGTCCCATCACATTCCAATTTAAAAGCAATACAGAAAATATTTAAAAACGAATCAAAGTGTTTTGTTTTTATTTACCCTGACGAAGCAGATAAGCGAGACCGGGTGGTAATATAATAAAATAAATGTGTTTTTAAAAACAAAATATTTGTTTCGTTTAATAAATAAAATTTCACTAATAAAATTATTGCATGATATTAAAGGCCTTCCCGGAATTAGTCATATCCGTTAGGCGTATTGAATGTTACGAATTGTTTATGGATTTTCAGTATCGGTATTGTAAAAAAACTAATTTGAAAACATATTTTTCTCACATGGTTATGCAAACTTTTTAACCAGTGTCTAGAGGAGGGTTTCACCCCATTTGATTGGAGAAGGGCTGTGATAATGCCTCTATACAAAAGTAAAGGGTCACGCATGGAATGTGGAAATCACAGGGCTATTAGCCTGCTAAGTTCAGTTGGTTAGCTGTATGGTAGGATATTGATTGAACAAATGAAAACAAAGGATAAAATATGGGATGTGCAAGGCGCATTTATGAATGGAAGGGGATGCATGGATCAGATTTTCTCGTTGCGTATGCTCACAGAGAAGTTTCTGGCAAAAATAACAGAAACTTTTCTGTGCTTTTGTAGATCTACAAAAAGCATACGACAGAGTTGACAGAAAAAAGTTATGCAAGGTGTTGTCTAAGTATGGTGTGAATACAAATTTTATACAGGCAATCGTTGAGGGAAGCGTTGCATGTGTTAGGGCAAACGGTAATTTTACGGGGTGGTTTGACATCACAAAAGGTGTTAAGCAAGGCTGCGTAATGTCACCGTGGTTATTCAATCTATACATGGAATTGTATGCAAGAATTGAAAGAGGCGGGCCTGGCCGCGAAAATAAGTAGTCTGCAAGTATGTTGCCTGTTGTATGCCGATGATGCGGTGCTGATTGCTAACAGTATGGAAGATCTACAGTCCATCGTATCTAGGATGAACGAAGTATGTATGAAGAATGAGCTAATGATGAATGTAAATAAGTTCAAAGTGATGGTGTTTGAAAGAGAGAGTACGAAAACAGTATGCAATATAGTTGTGAATGATGAATACTTGGAGCAGGTCGATAAGTTTGTGTATTTGGGAAGTATGTTTACGAGAGATGGAAAGACTGATAGGGATATTGAAAGAAGGGTGAATGCAGGAAACTCCATTAACGGAGGACTGAACGCGGTTGGCGCAAACAAAAAGTTGTCCAAGGAAGCGAAGCTAGCAGTCCACAATGGAGTGCTGATACCAACCCTGATGTATGGCAGTGAGGCATGGAACTGGCAAAGGAAGGATGAAAGTAGACTGAATGCTGTAGAAATGAGATCTCTGAGACGAATGTGTGGTAAAACCATGTATGATCGAGTGAAAAATGTTGAGATTCGTAAAGAATGCAAGGTTGATGTAAGCGTAGTGAGCAAGATTAAGAAAGGGACGCTTAGATGGTTTGGGCATGTAGAGCGAATGAACGAAGAAAGGAGTGTAAGGAGAATATATGACGCGAATGTGAATGGAAGAAGAAGCCGGGGACGCCCGAGGAAGACATGGCACGATCAAGTGAATCAAATACTCGAGTCGGGCCATGTCAGAAGTCGGAATAACAGAAGAGAATGTATGAGGCGTTGTATGAATGTGAATGAAGCAAGAAGTGTATGCCAAGATCGAGTTGTTTGGCGGTCCGTCCTCTCTGCCTACCCCTGCGGGGAAACGGCGTGATGGTTAGTTAGTTAGTTAGTTTATTTTTCTAGGAAAGATTCAGTGTTCGACAAAACGTTTTAATTGTTGCTCTCTCGACCACCGTACTAGGCTCATTGCCATCATGATAGTCGAAAATACTTTAGGTACACAAAGAACTTCGTACATGTAAATTTAAAAATATGTAAATTTCGCCAATGAACGCAAATTCACTTTGTTAGATTATTTTTATTTATGTTTATATTTTTAAATTGGTGTTAGAAAAGTATAACTTTTAATAATTTAAATACAAAAATTATAATAAAAATAAAACTGAACTTTAAAAAGTGAAATGAAATGAAAAATAATATTACACAAACAATATTTAAATACAGTTATAACTATCTTATTATTTGTAAGAAACAAACAGCTTTTAATACAAGTATACATACAAAGGAAATTTAATAATAGCTAAGCCAACAAAGTTTCTCGTGCTAACAGTGGTTAAATACAGATGTTTTATTTGTGAAGCTAGCAAGATAAAGAAAAAATAAAATAAGAAGGAACGGGGAGAGGAAGGGGTAGATATGATCGGAACAGTGGATGCTCTCGATATATTTTATACTGGTGCATCAATTTGTGGTCGTACGTATTACTTCGGTTTGATATTTTGGAAGGGTATTGTGAAGAATGTCGATATTGCGAAATTATTATGAAAAGAATTGGAGAATTTATTAATTGGTGCGGGCAAATAAAAAAAAAACGGATTGTCGGGTTTGTCTTGAAGGTACGAGTATGTGAATATTTATAATGTTGATGAGCTCTGGCGAATCCAGGCCATTATTCAAAATTTTAATGTTTGTAAACCTCATTGTAATATTTAACCATTGAAGAAGATAATATTACCACATCCCAAATGAACCACGAAACCGAAAAAACAACAGAAAATAAAAAGATTTTAGTCGCATCTGGGACTCGAACCCAGGACCTCCACCTATCCGGGGTATAATTACACTACAATAATACAAGTTTTACAAAGGAATTATTCTTTTTCCGTTAATTCCGTCGATCAGTAGACATTTAACCAAATCAAATAGAGCCGTGGCTGAGTCTTCAATTAGTCCCAAACATATCTCACTGTAGCAGGGCTAGTCGGGATGCCGAAACAAGGGGCGAGTTTCCGCCAGGGCTGCAGTGGTGCGGAGGTAAACTCCGGGCTAAATGTCGATTAACTTCCAAACAGCGGGGTTTATAATCAACGTACGATGGTTCCGCCAAACGGAGGGTGGAGCGATAGGATGCAGGGAAAACGTGAAATCCGTTAAAAAAAATTTAAAGTCAACATTTTTCCAACTAGAAGGATTCTTCCTCGGAATGGCGTGCATTATTACATAAGGAAGGTATTTTATTCCCCCATCTTAAAAAATGGATTACAATCTTTATAACACAGGCGTCTGTTGGGAATACTGTTCTTCTTCACCCGTATATCAATAATATATTTAAATTTTTTTTAATATTTATTTATTCATTTATACGTTACGGTACACAGTTAACATTTTTTAACTACCAAACTAGGCACATGCCTGTATTACGGTAGTCAAAGTTTGTTTTATACCTATACGCGTATGTTGTAAAGAAATGAAAAATTAAGATATCATAAATAGAAATAGAAACAGAAGCATTTAAAAACAATATAAAGGTGCACGTTGAAAGAAAAAAACGAAAGGAGGCATTTAGTTAAAATATAAGAAAAATCATAATTCGTATACTCGTACATATACACATACATACATTTTTTTGTTTGACATATTAATAAAAAGAGTAATTAATCTATTCATCCCATTCTTTTAAATAATTCCTTCTTTTTGCAAATAATCAATGTTGAACACTGATGGTATAAAGATTATCGGATTTCGATTTCCTAGTATCAGTTGAACATTTTGGTAGCAATATAAGAAAACTGTCGTTGGGCGACGGTTGTTTTCTTTTAGGGAATTATGCAAGATGCTCTGAGGAACTTGCGTCATTGATCCCTTCGGCACCAGCGCATTGTCGGGAAACATGCCAAACGCGCGTCCAACATCTGTTAATGGTTGACATTCGTCACATGAAAACGGGTCGTTTCTACGACTCGTTGGGTGGAACTTTTTGCTGGCCTCTGTGTTTCCTCCCTCTTACAACATTGGTTTCTTCAAGATCCATGTTCGCCCTTTCCTTTCTTCAATAAAACCCACCACACAGCATCCTCTAAGATTAAATAGGCCGTGAGGGAAATTATTTTCCTCAGGGCTTCCTTTATGGAGTTAATATTAAAAGAGGCTGTGTGCAGTTTTCCAATTTCAGGTATGAATTTTGCATTGAATATTTGTTTTCCATTTTATTATCATTTTCCGCTGATTATTTGAGCCAACTTAATAAATAAATTCACGGAAAAATACGTTTTGATATGAAATTTGACCCATTAAAAAAAACCTTACAATTTTTTATTAAACTTTTTGGTTGATTGATTCTGTATGTTGCGTTTTTCTTGGGATAGGAACAGCTTTTAAGCTTTTATAAACTGCACCCCACTGGTTGTTCATATACACCTTGTTTAAAAACACAAGGTTTTTAATTTATAAAATAAACAAATAATTTTTCATCCTTTACCCAAAAGGTAAGGCGAAAATATCAGTCAGTGAGGTTTCCTCTGGTGAGTTTTGGATAACACGAAAAGACAGATAGGTATCACCGGTCAAGGAATGTCGTAAGGATAAAATAAGTGAAAGAAAGGGAGTAGGAAGGTTGAGAAGTATCTGACTATTCAGATCTTATCGGTGAATATCTTGTTGTATCAAGAAAATATATTTAAACACTGACAAATGGACATATATTTTAATAGAGTGGTGATTGCAAAGAAATTTTTAATTCATTTATTAATAATGACACCACAAAGTGGATACCAATCTTTTGAAGAAATTATATTAAAAAAATGGCCCTAAACATCACTTTGCATTTTGCTTGCTCACGCAAGATTACAAATGTAAACTTTATACAGGTTGTAAAAGATAAAAATCCTCAAAGTGTAATCTTTAAATTCTACGAAATACATCCAATAATGTCGGGAAATAGATGCTGTTTGGAAACCAACGAAAGCAATTTTGAATGTTTTTCCTATAATTCCAGTGCATATTTCACGTATAATTTAAATGTTTGAGAATTAGTGTCTTTTGAAAACATATATATATATATATATATATATATATATATATCATCGAATTTACAGATAAATCAAAGTATTTCTTGAGTAAACACCCTACAAAGTGTGTATTTTTGGGTGCTGGCCATGAAAGACTTTAAAGAGGGCGATGTTGTCAGTATTGCTCTACACAAAATACTTTCATTCCTCTCAAAGTACCAGTAAAGAATTCTAGGATGCCCAGATGTATGGAACTAGTGGATCACCAAACATATTCCAAGTGTCCTAATAACACATTAAGTTATCTTCTTTATATATTTCAGCACTGTTCCGCCAAGCCACGGGTGGTTGGGAGATTGGCGGACTTGCGATGGGGGTGGGGGATGGAGTCCGGTGTGTGGTGGGGGACGACGGGATTAACCAATCTTGAGCGATCTCAGGTTATACGCCGCATCAGCGGAGGCCAAAGTTATGGACTCAGCGGTGGGTGGGATCTGCCCGGCTGGTAGGGGTGGCATGTGACAAACTGGTCTTAAAATCAGGCATATTTTAAAAACTAATTTAAAATCTTTCGGATTTTTTTTTGATTATGTATGGTATTCATTTAATATTTTGCTATTATAATGTACGCTGTTTTTCTCGTTCTTACATTGTATATTGAACAAATATGATGGTCTCTTTGATTGTATATCTCCTTGATAGCTGCGGGTCTCATTACAATTATTTAAGAGTTACTATTATATTAAGTCTATTCTAAATGGTTTTTTTATTTCTCAATCTGTTTAATACTTGCTGATATTTTTATAATATTATTTTAATAGATATTATGTAATTGGACTTTAGTATCTCTATAACAAAACTGTTATGCTGTTTTCGTATATTATATATTTTTTACAACTTGTGGATATTGATCACAACATGCATGGAACTATATTGTTTTAAGTTAGCGCTACATTTGTTTGATGAATGTTATTTATTGATGTATTATATACTATTGTTGAACTAAACTCCTGCTGATAAGCTACTTGTAATGGCTTAGCGGTTGCAAGTTCCCATTGTATGTAATTAATATTATACAATAAAAATAAATAAAATTAAAGTTTACAAGTTATACTGATTTCTAAAAAGCCTTCAATAAAATTATTCACTCCATCTTATTAAATAAGGTTGATCAAATAGGAATACATGTAGACCTATTTCAATAACATAATTATAACAGAACACGGATAGTGCTTATTAATGAATACAAATAATCCCCTATAGTTGTAACGTCTGGTGTGCCACAGGGATCAAATCTTGGCCCCCTGCTTTTTATAATTCATTAATGACCTTGGAACAAAATTAAATTGTGATTGTGATTTTTTCGCAGATGATGTAAATTTTTTTCGTAAAATTAAGTCAATTTCTGATCATCGACAGTTTCAAAATGACCTCGGCATACTCAATAAATTATTAGTGTATTGTCACCGATATGCACTTGATCGTTGAGAAATGTTCCACTCTTAACGTTACTCAAAATATAACATGTGTAATATAACTTTTCCTACGTTATTAATAATATTATTGTTAAAAAAGAGATCTAGGAATCACTCTCGATTCTCAATGTACACATTAACGACATTAAGTTTAAACCATTCAAAATTATGGAATTTATTCTCAGAATCCGTAAAACATTGAAGGACCCTCCATCAAATTTAACCCTTTACCGAGCCTTAATTAGAAGTAAACTGGAATACGGAAGTTCTATTTGGAATCCTCATTATTACAAATATGAAAACGTTGTTGAATCTGTTCCATAAAAAAATCTGAAATGTTATTTTTTAAATGCGGTTTACAAGAATATCTTAGATCATACGACGTACGTCTAGAATACTTCAACATTAATTGACTTAAAATTAGTAGGCAATTTATTGATTTAATATGTTTATGCAAAATAATTCACGCTCATCTCAAAACTATATGATGTCTTAGCAGTATTGAAATAAATGTACCTGATTCTCATTATTTAAAACACCATGTCACATTCTACTAAAATAAATTCAGAAATAATATTGCCTACTTTAGTCCCCTGTCTCAAAAGTATCGACCACATAATAAGATAGAGTGAGCTAATGTAGGCATTTTTGTCGATAATTTGTAGTGAGTTTCAGAAAAAAATGTTCTGCTATTAGTCAAATATGTGTAATCTCTCTTTGTGTCTCTTGTCTCTATGGTATTATCTGTCATTGAGTTAGTTTTTGTAATTTTATATTTTGTGTTTCCTTTGTCTGATTATTTATATTTTTATTTAATTTGTGTATATTAACTGAGTTTTTATAACTGGGTTGTTCTCACGTAAATGTGAACATCTATAAAAACCTAGAATAAATAAATAAATTAGTATGTTAATCCCACCATTTTAAGATTTCAACCAACAGCTATATAGCTTTCATTTATCCACTTTACTGATAAAAAAGGTTGATTAATAGTAGTTTTTCCCAATCCTACTGAGCAACTGTTGAGCCAAGATTTTGCCTCAAAACTGCTCAAATGCTCAACTACGCTATTCCCAATGCAACTTTAGATGAAGTAACAATCAAATTTATCATCAAATTAGGGAATCGAATCAACTAGATTAAGCTCTGTTCAATAGAGGAGTAGTCATAAAAGCGTTTATAGAGTGACCACTGTGAACAGATATCAAACGTTATTTGGTTCTCGATCTATTTTTCGCGATCCAAGTATTGAATGACAAAGATTTATTTAACCGTTTTCGAAAATCGAAATATTATTTCTGTATGCAGTTAAATAAAATTGAACATAACCTAACTTATTCTACTTATTGCACGCAACGTTTTGGCTTGTTTACTTGTTTTAATTTTTAACACGTTTTAGTTTTTAGAACAAATTATTAATAAAAACAATATTTATTCGTCTGTGTTCATTTTTATCTGTAAGTTCTTACTTTGATGTCATTTTATAATCTATGAAAGTGGGCGGGCATAATCAATGATAAAAAATTGCTTGGAAACAGGGGAAAATATCATTTCTCAATTAAAAAAACCTCGCTGATCGGCGCTTCAAATCGTTCATTTTAAAAGTTTAGTCTTCAATTACATTATTAATTTGAACATAAGAACGATTGTCCCGCTCCGAATCCATGCGTTTCCTTTGTGTTAACTATAAAGCAGATTAAAATAAAATAAATAAATAAATGTTTATTCCGGTATGTGGGGAGGTTAATGCAGTCCCACACATTCCATACAAAATATGCATGCGATAGTTATAAAAAAATATACAAAATACCTACAAAAGTTTTATAAAAAAATATAATAAAAACAGAGTAGGTGGATGATACATACACATAAAACAAAAAAATTAAAAAATAAATAAAAATTAAATAAAATAAGAAAATAAATCTATCAAAATAACGTCTTTAAGGTGCTGCGGCATTTAAATTATGAGGTGCCAATATCTTTCTTCAGTATGCGTCGATGCTGGAGGCTGTACTGAGGCGGGCCTCCATGATGAGGATATTCCTGCAGCTGTTTATTCTTTCCCTCATTCCAGCTACCCTGGATCTTATAAGTGCTCGGAAACTCGCATCTCCGTAAACATACTGGAAGCGCTGCAGTATCTGGGGAGGCCAAACATTATGCGGAAGGCGTTATTATACTGTACACAATGTCTTTCCATACTACTCTTTTTATAGTTTGCCCAGAGTTCGCACGTGTATAATTATACGCAGATACGCAGATTAGCTCTTTGATTTCATTTTGGAAAAAGCCCACAAACTGTAAGCTATAACGTCATAAAATTAACATGCAAAAGTTCAACATAAACGTAACTTCCTATATTTTAAGCTCATTATGCCTTCTTAACCTTACCCAATAAAAGCATTTTCATAATTTTTAATTAAAAAATATGATCAACTAGTCCGACAAAGGGTGTTAAAACTACTTACACAGTTTTTTCAAAAGACTTCTTATAATGACATGAAATGTTTTCTTGAGCCGGGAAAAAACCTTTTTAGTCTTTTTTTAAATGCGTTTTAAAAAAATCACGAATCCGCCCAAAGGAATAACGTGAATAAAGATTCTGGATAAATTAAACACAATTTTTTTTTCAACAAAGATTTCCATTAAATCAAAAATATTAAAATGAAAGGAATATCGCAGACAAAAATAGCAGACAACGGAATTTTTTTTTTAAATCTTACGTTTATAGGTAATATGGCCAAAAAACAACTTTTATGCTTCACTGATTTTTTAAAAATCTTTTTTATTTTATTTTTTTTTAATTGGCCTCGAGGCCATTAATCATGGTTAACACAGGTTAATGAATATTATTTACTCTGAAAGGCACAACGAATTAAGTTTTGTGGCGGGAAGTTAGAATATTAAACAAAGTTTTGACGGAAATTACATGATATTGAGGGGTAAAGAAATAATTTATGATTTTCTCAATATTAATTAGAAATTGTACCTTTGAAATAGTTTTTTTTCAATTTGCTTAAACTTTGCTACGCGGAGAAACAACTTTTCTTACTAGTCAGTATTGACGAGTTATTTAACTAGGTGAATGTTAAAAACATGTACAGGCCAATGTTTGTTTGTCTATTTAAGAGATTTCTGTTTAATATTTCCAGTGATTTTCGGTGACAACATTTTTTATTTCCACGTATCGAATTTTTGATTTTTAAACGTATTTTAGAATTTACCATATTTGACCCTAAGAATATACATTTTCTAATTAGAACACGTTGAATAAAAGCGATATTATTAACACAGTGTCAAATATCTTGATATATAAGTGTCTATTTTTCATGTTTATAAACTTACTACTATAATTTTACCCTCCATTACCTTAGTGAGCGGGCTTAAATATAAGATTCCCATCAGCAAGTTCCGCTAGCACATAAAACACAGTTTACAATTCTTCGAAATAAAAATAAATAAAAGCCCTACAGTAGCAATAGGCAGCCCGCTCACTGGGTTAGACCAAATTATTTCCACATTTATGCACCTCTAACCACAGTTGACACAGAAGAGGGAGAAATATTCCCTGGCACTCTACACAAAATTTTACAGTATGATATATACTATAAATATAACTCTTTTTTCGTACTATTGTAAGAAGCTATCACTTTGTGATTATACATTATAATTAAATGAAACAACAAAACTTTCTTTTAGCACTTTAAAATTATTTTTTTACGCCGACCTATTGGGAAACAACCGGTTCCAACCAATCAGGGATATGTTGTTTTTTATATATATATATATATAATTGAAAAATGGTTGGAACAAAGTTTTATTGCTTTTTTTCAGGCAGGTAGAGCTGATAATGGTTTGCATATATCAGAAATAATAAAATATTTAGTGATAGCCCTATATATTGACATCGTTAGTTAATGTTCTGCATAATAAGTTCGTAGTTAGCGAGGCGTTAACTCAAGGAGGTACTACTTGTATCTAGTTAAAGCATTATCGACTCGGTACGTCCTGTCGGTGGGATGTTTTTAATTTTAAACGCGGAACGTATAAAGTAGAATTTAAATTTTCAAATCCATCGGATGACGCTGAATGCGGTTGATAACGAACAAAAGGTATTTGCTAATAATGCTGTTTCTAAAAGTAGACAAAATAATGAAAATATGCGACATGTGACAACTGTGATATTTAAATATTCCAAAGAAATCGAATTTTGATATGTAATAATTGAAACACATCGAATAATTTGAGGCAAGATATATTTTTAGGGTTACATGACATTTGATCCCCCGACAGTTGTCCCCTAACAGTTGATCCCTCGGATAGTTGAGCTCTCCGACAGTTGATACATCCGACAGTTGATCTCTCCGAAAGTTTATCCCTCCGACAGTTGATCTCTCCGAAAGTTAATCTCTCCGAGAGTTGATCTCTCCGACAGTTGATTCATCCGACAGTTGATCTCTCCGAAAATTGATCCCTCCGACAGTTGATCCCTCCCACAGTTGATCTCTCCGACAGTTGATCTCTCCGACAGTTGATTCGTCCGACAGTTGATCCCTCTGACAACAACTACTTATGTAAAATATTTTTCTTGACAATAATGCGAAGTGAGGATATACGGCCAATTAACAAAATACGACATACGTATACATGCAGTCGGCTTAGGGAAAATACGCTATAGGTTCTTATTTGGATATAATATAACGTTGTATGCAAGTAGGAAGTAGTTATATGCCGATTCCACATTATTATTAGTAAAAAAAAATTGTACAACATTGTAAAAAAAAAAAAAAATTCAATGTAAAATTTACCCGTTCAATGTAAGATTCCGTCTGACATTTCCTTCACTACTCAACTCAGGAGAAGTAGTTAACATTGATTACTCTCCACGTTTTGTTTGAAAGATGGGGTTAAAAAATGCGGAAAAAACCATCTGATTTCCGCAGAAATAACCCGCAGCCCTTTATTTCCAGGTATTTCCTATACGTGGGAACAGAGTTATACAGATATGTGAACAAACCCCAAAATGTGTCAAGCTATTGAACTCATTTCTATTTATAAATACTTCAAAAGATTGGTGTTCACTTTGTGGGGTCATTATTAATAAATGAATTAAAAATTACTTTGTAATCACCGCTTTAGTAATATATACATATCAACATATTTCGAAAGCGAAGCTTTCCTCATCCGGAATATATAGAGTATTCTGATAGGAAATGAGGAAAACTTCGCTTTCGAAACATGTTGATATGTACATATTAATAAAGTGGTGATTACAAAGTAATTTTTAAGTCATTTATTATCTTTATTTGTCATATTACAAGTTTTTTTTTCTTATTAATACTTATGAACGGTTGAAAAACATTGGGCGGGCGATATTATCGCGCCTTTTCGTTTTCTTAACAGTAAAATGGATATTTTGACAGAGCAAATAATACATAGAGATGCAATTTTGCAGTATCCACTGCGGAGTGTTTCACAATCTAAACAATAGCCTGGCCGTATTTCCACTCGGCGTAATCAATAAAAAATTATTCTGTTCTGCTGGTATAAGTCAGTATGGACCTACGTACTTATCAGAAATGATTACATACAATTTTATTCAACCTGAAATTATCATGTAAATATTTAAATTGTATGTATGTCACAGAGCAATTAATTCATAGAGATGCCATAAGACGCATAGGTGACGTAAATTTAAGTGAAATAGGAAATTAGTCAAACTTGGTTGTTTACAAAAACCGAATATAGAGTATTTAGTTTGACTCTTTTATAAATATTTTGACATTTGCTAACCGCACTCGAAATCACGCAAAACAAACGCTGGGACGATAGTGAGCTAAGCTGGCCAAAATGGGTATCACGTGACATTTGCCTCCGGCCATCGAAATGGTACACTAAGGCATGTATTAATTCTGACGTCAGTGGATATTTCCAAGCCACATGACACATTAAGACAATGACGATGTGAGCATTGTTATGTTTACACCTTCAGTATCAGCAGACTTATTATGTGGCAGTTAAAATAAATGATAAAATTATACATATTTTATTTTAGGACACGTTTAATGGGGGGAAGTTAGAGAGCTTCCCTCCTAATCTTCTTCCAATATAATATGTAAGTCTATATTCGAAATTCAGTTTTATATAAATGAGATCTCTGAGATGAATGTGTGGTAAAACCATGTATGATGGTCTGAAAAATATTGATATTCGTATTGAATGCAGGGCTGATGTATGCGTAATGAGCAAGATTTAGAAAGGGACGCTTAAATGGTTTGGGAATGTAGCGCGAATGTAGAAAAAAAGGAGTGTAAGGTGAATATATGACGCGAATGTGAATGGAAGAAGAAGCCAGTGACATTCGAGGAAGACATGGCACGATCAAGTGAATCAAATTCTTGAGTCGGGCCATGTCAGATGTCGGAATAACAGAAAGAATGGATGAGGCGAGGTATGAATGTGAATGAAGTAAGAAGTGTTTGCCAAGATCGAGTTATTTGGCGGTCCGTCCTCTCTACCTATCCCTGCAGGGAAACAGCGTTTTATATAAACCCTGGAGAGGTGAGCAACATCTCGGTGTTATGACAGCAACGAAGCCATAAATACAAAAACAAAAAAATCGTCTTTTAATTGTTACATTTAACTAGAAATTCCATACCGATCTGCACATATTTTACGGCACTCAAGCTCAAGGTTTGTGAAATTTTAGTCGTAGACATCACACTAACAGATAAACTGTTTATATTTCAGGTTCAAAGAACGATAGCGTATCGTACTTGCAAATGTGAAATCTACTTAGAAACTGGTAACTTGATAGTTTTGAAAAACCGTTTTCCAAGTGAGATAAATAGACAATTGTTTGGCAAAGTACTATAATATATCATTTAGTATATTATTTATGGTAATTCCAATATTAAACATCATTTAGTTTAGTGGCCAGAGCCGAAAAGATTTGGGAATTTCTACTCCTTTAATTCTTACTCTTCCCTTCATCTTTCAGCTGCACAATATTTCCGAATTGGAGATGACATTGTTTCACTTGCTACGGGAAATTAGAAGACTGTTTTTTGTGTTTTCGTTAAAAAATCTGCTTAACACTTTGTGTTTTCTAGACGTACTAACATGCTTGTATGTAGAGTGAAATATTTCACGCAGCACCGGCTCGTATTTCGTTTTACTCCGACGCGACTCATATTTCGTTTTTCCTCTTTTCCTTGGCGAAAAACATTTTTTCCTGCCCGGCGCGCAAACGAATGGCGTGAAATAAACGACCCATTTTTCATATATTCAAAACGTTTTATTTCCTAAACTTACTCGCACTTTCAGAATGTGAAATTTGTTTCGGATTTCTGTGGGAAATCTCCGGGATAATCGGCGTTTTAAAATATCTCTGCAAATTCGCGTCTGAAGTACAATTGTTACCAGTAATATACTATTGGATTACTCGGCAAATGTTTTCTTGATTTCTACGATGGAGACCCGATATACGTTCATCATTTCGATTTATCTTTCTAGATTAATATTTTTTTATACCTTTTGCAGTTTTGCTTCGAGATTAATATTGGAAGCGTATATCGTATTGTAAAATTTTCGTGTACAGTGCCAGGGAATATTTCTCCCTCTTCCTGTGTCGGCCTTGACGGCCTCCATGGTCGAGGGGTAAGGCTCTCGACTACGAATCGGAAGGTCGCGGGTTCAAATCCCGGCGTGCGCAACTAATTTTTATTTAATTAATTTGTGCTGTTTCACAATTAATTAATTAAAAAATAATGTGTTGTATATTTGTGCACGTTCGAGAGTGGAAGATAATCTCAGTATCGCCCTGGTGAAAGACCACCATTCTGAATTGAAACGTTGCTTGAAATGGCTTTTAGCCGTGTTTGGTGACCAGATCTGAACAGCCAGGCATTTCCCCCACCTTCCTCTTCCCCTTCTCCGTCCCCTCCCCTATACCTTCAGCCTCACAACATTTCCGTATTGGGGATGCCATAGTTTCACTGGCTCCAGACGGTTGGGAGCAGTTGAGACTCTTGTACGGTATTCATGTAAAAAAAAAAACTGTGGTTTGAGGTGCATAAATGTGGAGATAATATTATCTACCCAGTGAGCGGGCTGCCTATTGCTACTGTAGGGCTATTTTAATTTTAAATAATTGTAAACTATGTTTTATGTGGTAGCGTCACTAGCTGATCTTATATTTAAGCCCACTCACTAAGGTAATGGAGGGTAAAAATATTGGAAGCACTATATGACTTTCTCACCAAAAATATTAGAATACGTTATATTTATATGATACAATACGTACATCTTAAATGATTAAAGTGATTAGTAAAACCATTTTGTTCACTAACCAATCAGTTTTCAAATATGTATTTTATTTGTTTTAAATACTCTTCATATACTACGCCCAACACATCTATAAGTTTCAACACTGATGAATAGTAACCTGAAAAATTTTTTGGTGAAATTAGCGTTATTTTTTTACGTTTATGTTTTGTTATTTTACAATAAAAGTGGTACATATTTTATTGGTTGATTTTTATAAAAATTGTTTTTTTTTTAACGAAAAAAAAATGACTTTGGCATAAAGTTAGCTGCATTCCGATGAAGGGCTGTTCAAGCTTGTCAAAACCATAGTCAAAGAAATGTTCAGAACGTACAGTATAACTTTTTATATTAAAATGCCAGAATATGGTGTGAAAAATACAAAAAAAATCGCAGTTATTTACCAGAAAATTGCGAAATAAAAAAAAAAATTAAATTGATGAATAATTTCATTATGCAGATGAAATAAATTACGAGATTTGAGAACGTATTAGTCTATACAAACCGTAGACCAACTGCATTCGTTTTAGTTAGGAAACAGAATGCTAAAAAATAGTATTCTCCACAGCATTCAGCATTATTAGGTTCATAATTTTTTAGGGCAGTGAAACGTTGGCACCTCTTATTGAGATTTGCTTGGAAGTGGTGCTGAATATGAAGGGAAAGAAGTAGGCTAAACAGGTTTCTTGATAACCCTGATCTTCAGATTAAGTTACTCTATATGTTTAAACCCATGGCAAGAACTTATCGTTTAAAAACCTACTAAAACGTAGATTATCCTAAAATTTTTTCCTTTTTTGTTCTTCGAACGCATTTTGTTAGATTGACGTTAAATAAAATGGTTTAAATAATAAATGAAATAATTAAAATAGGAAATTCTGTCAAAAAAGTGAATATTTTATTTCATTAATGTGAATACCGCATATTAGTCCCAACTGCTTCCTGCTAACCGGGAAGTGCCTGACTCTTCATATCAGGTTACCGAACACGGGAAAAGCCGTTTAAATTCTGAATTATTGTCTTTCACCAGGGCGATGCTGAGATTGTCGATCATTCTGTAACGTACCGAAAATAATACATTTTATATTATGTGATATAAAACAATATTTAATAAAATAAAACAGTTTCTTCAATAAAACCAAAATTACTTTGTGCTGTCATTAATAATAAAATTAAAAATAAATATTTTGTGTACACCGCTGTTTAATATATATACATATATATATCAACATGATTCTTTGTCCCATTTTCATAAGTATACTGAGTATTCTGATGAAGAAAAAGAGAGTGGTGTACTCAAAATATTTCTATTAAATTTTAAAAAAATTAAGTTGATTTGGACATGCCGGAAATTGAACCCGCCACCTCCGTATTCATAGTCTATTCCTCCGTATTAATCTTCCACTTTGAAAGGAACAGCAAACACATAAAACACTTTTCTTTTTAAATTCTGGATACAGACCGAAATTAAAATCCAACCGGTTTGTGGTTAATTTTCTAAAGAGGTTTTGTATAAAAAAAAATATTACCAGAATTTAACAGGATTTACCGAAAACTGATTTTTTCCAGGAAAAAAATATCAAAAGCGAGGGATTTAAAAAAAAATCTTATTCACGGTGTTTCTTTCACGTTGTGGGTGCGATGACGTTTACGTTATCAGCTAAGTTCTTGATAAACTCGGAGTGGGAAAGGTTATTGGTATATTCTTACAGAACTAGTATATAGGACATTCAATTTTTCCAGTAGTTTTTGCGTATTATGTATCGTTGCTTTATTTCAAACATGTCAATTTTTAGTTCACACCTTACTTAGTGGTGTCCATGGATAGGGAGAGAAATAGAGGTCACCCTCATACTAGTTGAGCTTACAACTTCACCGGCTAGAACTGCAAAGCATCGGAAAAATTGAGACACTTTAGTAAAGTTTGTGCTCAGAGCTGAACGTCAGAAGGCGTAACTTCTCTTCAAATTAATTTTTTAAGCCATATTATCAAACCTACGGTAATTGATTGGTTTCGGCTTCCTTTTCGTTGTGCCTTTTATGTGAACTAAAAACCTGTCTAATTTGTTTTTACTTTAATACTATTATCGTGAATTTGTTCTCTTTGCATGTCTTCTCTAAATATAAAAAAAATGAATGTTTGTCTGTCTTTTCTAGATTTTTTGAAAAAAAAAACACTGATTTCATTAGAGCCGGGAAAGTTTAGAGGGTAGTTTTGATGAAATCCAATATGTAAAACTGTTGTTATAACGTTTTAAAATTAGTATAAAAAACATTGAACCCGCCATGTTGTGTTGAGGTAAGTCCATAGATATACCACTCTGGTTAGCCATAGATTACATATTCCACGGGTGAAGGTTTGTTTGGAGATAATATTTTAAAAATTGGAAAACATAATTATATACTTAAGAAATCTTTTAATTAGGTATGTTTTGAAAAAATAAATATTTGAATGAAACCATTTTTTTTAAATAAATGTTTATTTATTTTTATAAACAATAATTATTAGCCTGAAACACTCATCCAAATTGAAAAAACCTTCCGAGAAAAGATAAATGTCGCCGACAGGACTCAAACCTGCACCCTTCTGATATCCGGTTTGCGATAAGCCGACGTAGCTCAACGGTAGAGCATCTGACCGGATATCAGAAGGGTGCAGGTTCGAGTCCTGTCGGCGACATTTATCTTTTTCTCAATTTGGATGAGTGTTTCAGGCTAATAATTATTGTTTATAAAAATAATTGTTACCCTTTGCGCTATGCACAAAAATCTTGTCTTAAAAACTTTAGGTTATCAATTAATAAATGTTTATTTGTTTAAAAATAGTAATTGTCATTACAAGGCAATACTTCCAATGTCAAATCAATTATGGCCCCCAAACGACGAGCAAGAATTCACAACTTCATAACTATATTAAAAAAAAAGAAAACATCATGAGTACGACCGGGTCCATATCAGCACGTACGTAATTAATAATTTGTATTTTTATCTGAAAAATTTGTACCTAAGGAGCACCGTAGGAGTAATGTTAAGAATAACTAAGAATGTGTATAAAATGTTAAGAATACGTAAATAGTATTTGTACACTCGTATGGATAGAGTATATGAATTGAATATGTGAATAGAATATTTTAATGGGATATTGAATAAACTACATAAATAGAATATGTATGTGAATAGAATATTTGAATAGAAGATACTGGGTCCGTCGCAAAAGTATCGAGAAAAACAAATTTTCAGACAATTTATTGCCAATAAACGTACAAACACTTAATATTCTTCAAAATACGGCCCTTGGGCGTCAATACACTTTTTGCAGCGTTTCTTCCAGTCTTGGAAGGCACCCTAGAAGGCAGAAGACGGAACCACCTTAAGGCACTGCATCGAAGCGGTTTTCACCCCATCCAACGTCTCCAAATGGCGTCCCTTTAGGCTTCGCTTGATGCGGGGGAACAAAAAAAAGTCAGGACTGTACGGCGGTTGCGGCAGTGTCGCCACGCCTTGCTTAGCGAGGAACTCCTGGACGACGAGAACTGCGTGTGAGGGGGCATTGTCGTAATGCAAAATCCAGGTGTTGGCGATCTCCTTTCGAACGCGGCGAATCCTTTCGCGACACCGTTTCTTTGCCATGTTGCACTTTTCCGCTATTAGGCGGACACTGAGACGACGATCAGACTGTAACACTTCCCTCATTTTTGTGACGTTGTCATCAGTTTTGGAAGTTGACGGTCGTCCAACGCGCACATCGTCTTCAATTGATTCCCGGCCGTTATAAAATTGTTTGTGCCACTCGTAAACTCTTGCCTGTGTCATGGGTTCATCTCCGAAGGCTTCCCGAATCATGGCCAGGGTATCGATTCCGCTTTTTTTCAGCTGAACGCACAATTTGATGGCTGCTCGCTGCTCCAGCAAATGTTGCATCTTGATTTCCGACGCACGACAAAACACACTTTGCGCGGATCACTGCGCTAGCTTTACCGTTGCTCGGAGAGGACTGAGCAGCGGCGCGATTGGTAGTTGCGACTTTCTTTTACCATCCCCACCATCGGCGCATCCCGCTACCCCTTCTAGAGCAGTCAGGATTTTTTTTTCTCGATACTTTTGCGACAGACCCTGTATGTGTATATAAATAGAGTATGTTAAGCTTATGAAAGAAGCACTGTGGAATGACCACTGAATGAGGATAGTAAACCATTATTTTTAATTTTATTTCGGTGAAGCATATTTGAAATTAAATAACATAAAAACCGCGCTACATAAATGCTACGTTATTATTATAATATTTAAACGCTTGAAGAGGAATAAGACGATAAAACAGAAGATATAAACAAATTAAAAAAATAATGCTAAAATTGTAAGTTTTTTTGTAGTTAATAACTAAGAAAAATAGTTTTTAATAAATATATAATGCACAAGTGAAAAGAAGAAATCAGTGTAATACGGTATTATAAAAATAATCAAGTCAATTAAATGCTTGCACTAATATTTTAAATCGAGGGTAAAAATATTATTATGTTATTTGATTTTCATACGGTTGTTATAACGATCAGCTTTCATATCCACGCTAAGTTTTGTTAAGGCGATTAACTTCTTAAAATAAGACTAATATTCCCGCTTAACACCGGCCGCATGTTTCGATTTACGCAAAAAAAAAAAACATCACCAAAATGGGTGGTTTATTTAATTTTATAAGGCTCAGTCATAAATATTAAAATGTTTGAAGGTTACATTCGAAAATAAACTTAATTTTCCACAATGAACAATACGACTATAACGGATAAAGATTTCGTAAGCAGGAGATTTTACAATTAAACTATTTTTTAAGGTCCGATACTTTATTCCCGGCTTATAAATAAACTCGCCCAAAAATGCCCTGTTAAACGAAAGGCCAAGATGTGTTCTAATTGCAGTATTTAATTAAATCAGTTATGCTACTTCTAGGCGATCCAATTTTCATACCAAAAACACATGAATTTGCATTAATTCCCTTTGCATCGCCTTAAGAGAAACGGCTGTGCTGCCTGTATCACACATAACTTAATTTTGGATTGAGGCCAAAATACCCATCTAAACGTATGTTTTTTTTTAATGAAGTACATATGTATTTTTTTTAATTAAATTCGCAATGTTTTTTAGTTTTAAATTTATCTAACGGTTTTTTTTTCAACCTGATCACGTGCCCTCTGAAAAAAAAAATACTTCTAATTACTAGATATTCACCATACTTTTTGATGAACAAAAAAAATAATGAGGTTTAGGTGAGTATTTTGGCCTTCAATCCAAAATTAAGTTTTGTATGAAACAGGCCGCGCAGCCGTTCCTCTTAAACATGTCTGCGTTTTTTCTCAAAGTTGCTTCGTTGATAAAATTGTACTAGAATAACAAGTTGGTCTTTTCCATTATGCAATATTTTATTTGGATACCTACATTGAGAATAAATTATTTATTCCTTTGGTTTAAATTATATAAGGGAGCAACGAATGGGCAAAATCTTCTCCGCGTTATATTTCCCATCTACGTCATCCTGATGTGTTGTATTTTCATTACTTTTCCAAACCAGAACATGAAAGAAAGAAGGAAAAAGGCTCAAAATAACGCGAATATAGAGACGATTTTTTTTATAAAACATTTCCACAATGCTTACTTTATCAACATATTTCACGGAAAGCAGGTTCAAAAGTACAAACATTGAACAGGGCACGTGAACCGCACCGCTTGCATGACCTCCTGTTCCGCGATTTAAAATGTGCTCCAGGAAATGACGTAGCGAGGGTCGGCGTCGGATGGGACGTCGCGACGCCGCGCCGTGATATGAATCACTGTTCTCGTGGAAATTACGGCCGGATGGACCGCTGCGTCCGCTGACGGAGATTTAAAATACGAGAACGTTTGATTTGAATTAAATGCCGTTGTTTGAACGTATACTAACGTTTTCCGTTCAGGTACAACTTTACGTCTGTATCAATAGGAAGAACACTGTGTTATTTTTTTTTCATTAACTCCACACAAATAAATAATTTCTCTCAGATCCAATGACATATTTGAGGATGCTGCGCGGAGGGCTTTTTGAGGAGAGGGAGGAATGAATATGGCTCTTAAAGAGACCCATGTTGTAGGAGGGAGGAAACGCATATGTCAGTAAATCGTTCTACAGCCGGGTTGTTAAACTCGAGAATGACCCGTTCTCATGCGACTAATGTCAACCGTGTACAAATGTTGGACGCGCGTTTGGCGTGTTTCTCGACTGTGCGCCGGTGCCGAAGGGATCAATGTTACTTGTTCCTCAGAGCATCTTCCATTGAAAAACCGAAGGACAGCATTCCCACCTGACGCCTGTCTTCTAAAGATTGCAATCCGTTTGGACGGGGGAATCTATCAAACGGACCACCCGTTTCTGCGCAGTCAACGTTTTTTTTAGATATTTTTGTTATTTTAATTATAAATCAGAAAATATGTTACATATGACCGCTTAAAACCTGAACTCTGCCATCATGAAATTATAATTCTTCAATTTTGTATTGGTAAGATAACTCCAATTAGAACCCAAACAAAGTTTAGAATAACCGTTTTCTCTGACAAGGTTTGAATAGCCAGGTACTCTCCGACCTTCGTCTTTTCTTTCTCATTTTTCTCTCCTCCAAGTTTTTTTCACAAAAAAATATAAATTTGATACATTTCTTGATGTCAAAGAAGTAAAATAAAACGTCAATTAGTCAACTAGGTGTTCCAGACATACGATCAGTAGTTTAATATGGATAATGCAACTTCAACGCAGTTTCAAGGAACTTTCCACACCTAACAAATCTTTACAGGAAACTCGCCTAAGCTCTAACCGGGGTAATATTATGATTGTTTCTTTTTACTTACAAAATAATTATTGAACTTCTCAAGGTTTTCGACGTGCTACAAACTGCCCCGAGGTCAGAGCGTTTACCGCCCTACCACGAAGGTCGTCATTACTCTTCATTTAATCATTCCGAGTAATTTTTAAATGCTTTTCCTCATGAATCATTAAGAATCCAGAAGTTTTTTCATTTGCCTGACAACTATTTCGCCCTTTCAAGGCATTATTAAGCTGTCACGCCGAATGATAAACGTCTTACGGATCTCACTAATTACGCAATAAAAAAATATTTCAATTGGATCTTAAAATACATATTTTCCGTTTGAACGTTTTACATATAAATACTTTCAAATTGATACTCATTAATTTAATGTATTAAACAGTGATGTAAACTTAATTTTTTTGTTTGTTTGTTGTTGTTGTTTTTTTATTTTTTATTTAATTTAATGTAAATCAAAATTTAATAATGATATTATGTTCCGCAAGTATTTTAGTTTTTATTATTGTGACAGATGTTTCGGCGTTCAAGGCTCAAGTTGGGAGGCCTTATTTATATGATTTTATTTAATCCCACCTAATTCTTATCTGGGCGGTTAATTATTTACTATGGGTAAAATCGGTTTAGTTGGAAAATAATTAAAATTTATGAAGAAATAAATTTCCTTACTTTATTAATTACTATTATGTTGGGGTCATTCATTCGTTTATTATTTTTCAATTGTTCAAGTAATACAATAAATTAAAATAATATATATAAAAAATAAATAAATGGAGATCTACGAAATAAATACAAAAACAATCAATAGATTACGTCTTATTCTAATTTCTTCAAACGATTGGTATTCACTTTGTGGCGTCATTATTAATAAATGAACTTATATATAATATACTCGTACGATGCTTTCGTCATCAGGAATATACGAACACTAAAAAATAATTTAAAGTAGTATAAAATAAAAAAAAATATAATAAAAAAAAAAATAAATAAATAAAAAAAAATAAATAAATAAAAAAAAATAAAATAAAATAAAAAATAAAAATAATAAAATAAAAATAAAATAAAATGTAAAAATAAAATAAAATAAAATAAAATAAAATAAAATAAAATAAAATAAAATAAAATAAAACAAATAAAATAAAATAAAAATAAAATAAAATAAAATAAAATAAAATAAAATAAAATAAAATAAAATAAAATAAAATAAAATAAAAATAAAATAAAATAAAATAAAATAAAATAAAATAAAATAAAATATAATAAAATTTAATAAAATGAAATAAAATGAAATATAATAAAATATAATAAAATGAAATAAAATGAAATATAATGAAATAAAATAAATTTCAAAAAAATTTAAAAAATAAACACATTTCTACTAGATTGGTAAACAACGAATATATACTTTAGAATGTTATGAGAAAGATACTTTCAGGAATTAGCGTCATTGATCCCCTCGGCACCGGTGACATCGTGTACATGTGTGTCCATCGTATCAATCACTAAGCAAGTTCATATATATTATGTTGATGGACACTGTCTACAAGTCTTGTAGACAGTGTCCGTGTCAGTGTCGTGTCAGTGTGTTATATATATATATATATATAAATAAATAAATAAATAATATATATATATATATTATGAATACGTCAGTCTGACAAGTCGAGCATATTTATTATTTCTCGGAATGCATTGGGAGAGCGCAAGGCCCACATTTTCTTGGGATGGCCGTAAGCTTTTTTCGTTGTTTACTCCGAGTTTCAATTTTATAAATAACCTTCAAAATAATGGGCACATTTTGTCGTACTCTAATACAATACGTTTCTAATAATTGTGTTCTCTTACTTTAGTTCCATATCAACCCGATATTACACACATGCTTCAAATTACAATAGTTAGTTCCTCTCTTAGAATTTATTAGTTTGTTTATAAACTGATTGCTTCTCGGCGAACAGAGAACAAAGTGCACATATTATCTTTGAGTGGATTTCAATAGAGAGCGCAAAGCCTATTTTGCATGATTCCCGTCCATACCCAGGCAGAAACTCGGAACTCCAAAAGTTGTGTTGATATTGAAGCCGGCTGGAGCTTTCGGGAACATTCTGCAGAGGTGTTCCACTTGCTAAACTCGGCGGGACCAACACAAAGAGACCTTTGAGGGACAAAGGGATTCTTGGTAAACGACATCTCATATCATCGACATTATTTCCTAGTGATAATAGCATAGTTCTGAAGTCTGGCACTGTTCGCGGAGCGATATTGTAGTGGGAGACTAATATTTTTATGTACCTATATTATGAGAGACGAGAGACTCTCCATTGGTTTGGTAGAGAGAAGTTATGTATTAAATTAAATGGTTCAAATGCAATGGCGTGCAGCCCATAAAGACTGAAAAGCTGTGCCTACTTTTCTTTTTGCAATTAATTTTTTTTTTCCAGAAATTGTTTTTTTCATGACCACACAAAAGAAATGCAGCTGCAAATTAACCAATTAACAGTGCTCTTCATTCATTCAGCAATATTAACCTGAACAATTCAAACATTGATATTTATTTGGATTCACTGGCCACAATTAAAAGGAGCATCTTGGCAATAATATAAACTGCTCAATGCGCATACATGGCATCACTTCTATAATATTTAGATCACATTTCTCCCACTTACAAACAAATAAACTCACACTTATACACTACGCGTGTTACCCTGTAAATGCAAGTATAAATCAGAAATTTTCAAGGAAACATATTATAGGTACCCACTTCGTGAATTTAATTTCTGGAAATACACAGTTATAATTCCTTATAATTTATTAATGATGACGCCACAAAATAACTACAAATCCTTTGAAAATTTTTTTTTTCAAAATCACGAACTGGGCAGCTGACTGTCCATTCAGCAACAATTCGCTGCAAAACTTCTTGAATCATTGCAGCGATGTTAACCTTCGAATAAACAGTGGTATTTCATTCCAAAGTTTTGTTGAGAAATAGCTGTAACTACCCTCAGATACAGCGATTCGATGTTTGGGGAGAACAAGCAAATGATCCCTTTGGAGTATATTGCATGCATTAGAGTCACTGGACCTCCGCACTTAAATGCTACGTAAGTCAGAAGTCTTGACATTTTTGCTCTATTATAAGTATGTCGTATTATGTGAAATATTTTTTTAACGATCGCTTTACATTAGCGCGCTCCATCTCTTTTCCGTATTAACATATCTCCTTTTCAAAATATGTCCAGTTTCCGCTCGGAAGGTATTATAAGATTTCGATCAATGTGAGGTATGAAAGAAGAAGCATGTTTATAATTATACTCCGCGATCACTGATCATTGGCCGATTCCAATTTTGGTCGGCGATATACTTAACGTGATGCTGTATGTTTTCATAGATTAACCTCCAAATAATGGTTGTTTATTTCAACATATAAAAATACGTATAATAATTTCTGGCCCACTATTTTGCGAGTCAATTGGCAACAGGATATAATCGTCAGTTTATTTAAAAATGTGCGATAAAAATTGCAATATTTTAGGATTACACAATTAAATAAAACCTTTCAAATGAAAATAAAATATTTAATCCAACAGCAACACAGCCTGGAAGCCAAAAACATGTTGCCTGCATTTTGACAAAGCTAATCTTGTAATCAAATATCATAGACGTTAAATTACTGGAAATATGCTACACTATCGCCTCTAGCGGCCCGGGCTATAGGCTTCCAGACTCTATTGCTTTTATAATAAATATTTCAGTTTCTTTGTAAAAAATTAGGATAGCGAGGCTTTAAACATATAACCTTAAACATATTTTTAAGAATATACATACATAAGCAAAAAAGGTGTAAAATCATATTTATGTTTGCTATAACTTATATTTTTATTTTCGGTTTCCATTATTTATTAAGAACTAGCTTGTGTGTATCCAGCCATGAACGGGATTCTTTTTTTGGATTAAAGTTATGAAGTTGTGAATTCTTGTTTGTCGTTTGGGCGTCATAATTGTTTTGATAGGAAAGTAATGCAATGTGACTACTATTCAAAAAAAGAAACATTCATTTGAAAATTTTATTTCATTGCAAACATTTACTTTTTCAAAACATATCGAATTGAAAGACTTCTTAAGTATGTACTTACTTGTGTTTTCCAGTTTAAAAATATTCTGCACAAACAAAACCTTATAAATCGTTATAAGAACAGTTTTACCTGGATTTCATTCAAACTACTCACTAAACCTTCCCGGCATTAATAAAAACAAACAGTTCTCTTTTCAGAAAATCGAGGACAGACAGACAAACATTCGTTTTTTTATATATAGAGAAAACATGCAAAGAGAACAAATTCACGATAATAGTATCAAAGTAACAAGAAATTAGACAGGAGTCAGTTTATGTTCAATAAGCCGAAACCAATCAATTACCGGAGGCTTGATAATATGGCTAAATTCGAAGAGAAGTTACGCCCTCTGACGTTCAGCTCTGTTTATTGTTTCATAATATCTAAATGTAAAAGTTCTTAACCTACTTGTGTTTTCCATTTTATATTACATATATTATATTAAATATTCTACCTAAACGAATCTTCGTCGTTTGAATATGTAATCTATGGCTAACCAGATTGGTTT
The DNA here is from genome assembly GCA_022606495.2 of Halesus radiatus. Taxonomy (NCBI): domain Eukaryota; kingdom Metazoa; phylum Arthropoda; class Insecta; order Trichoptera; family Limnephilidae; genus Halesus; species Halesus radiatus. The sequence goes on along the minus strand of JAHDVE020008731.1, from coordinate 95,117 downwards.
ATCTATTTTTTTCATACTAATTTAAAAACTTTATAGCAATAGTTTTATATATTGGATTTCATTCAAATTACTCTCTAAACCTTCCCGTCACTAATAACGACAACGTGTGCCATTTTCAGCGAAATAGGTCGAGTATTTTTTGAGAAAATCGAGGACAGACAGACAGACAAACATTCATTAATATGTATATATATATTTCAAAGAACATATATTAAAATGTATGGAAAATCCCAATTCGTAAAACTTGGGCTGCTAGAGGTCGCTAGTGTAGAATGTTGCTATTTCAATGCATATTAATATTTCTTCGGTATTTGGTATACCTGATCTATCATTCCTGATTTGCCGTAATTAAACACAACAAAAGATAAATACGTATACAGGTAAATCAGCAGGAACGAAGCGTCCAGGAAGCGGCAGTTGTTTGTTTGCCCGTAATACAAGACCTTAGAAGACTTAGATACATCTTACACAACTTCCTACCAGGGGTTATTAAACTTCACAAATACGTAACTGTTTATTTAGATATGTATTTAATTAGATAATAAAATATATAATTATTTTTGATTTTATTTTACATGGGAAAAAAACATCTTCTTTTTTTTATCACAGGTAACACCATAAAATCAGTTCAAAGCTCCATAGCTAATGACAGAAATAACGTAGCGCACTGTAAGTTTTTATTTTGAAGTGAATATTTGGATGGACGTAATTTTAACTATTTTCGCAATGATTCATAGTTTCTTGAAATATCACGATGAATTCATAAAATCAAATTTTGATAGTTATTGTAATGAATTACGAACCCAGTAAGAACAGCTATTACGCATGCACAAATATTTAATATTTAATCACTACGGGCAGAATTTTTGAAAATTTGCAAAAATTGCAGTAAAATTTTAGATAAAACAGTCCATCTACTTCCATTCCTAATTTTTTTAGTTTTTAATCATGTTTCTATTTTCACGAGATCCTTGGAAAGCAAAACAACTGTCACGCATTCAGAAATAATTTTTCCGCCAGAACTTCAAGAAACTTCTGATTGTGGCGTGGAAGATCAATGATTGTCTGGTGCAATTTTATAACAGCACCCTCCCCAATAAAAACTCTATTGAAATGCTTGGGGTAATTATTTAAAACCAACTCATGCATCGGGGCTCCATCGAAGCTCGAGTAAATCTAACTTCCAAAAAACTGGGCGTCTTGTACATAATCTTCAATAGTGACCAGCTGCTTATCCTGTACAAATCTCAAGATTGTACGTTCAAAAATTAAATTTAGGAGCCACCTCTGGATTGGAGTTCCAATAAAAAAATAATAATTGGATTATTTGCACAGCGGAGTTTTTGTGAAAAATCTCCTCAAGGGCGCAGCACATATATTACTTAATATTCTTTATCTAATTATGTATAAACACGTACAGAAAAACACACTTATCTGGCAGGTCGCTGATGAACACAGTTTTTTTTTTTAATTTCGAAAATTTAAGCTAAGAGATAATATGATTTTTGCAGTTGCTATTTTATTCTCCTCTTCTATTTATGTTACATTTATTAGAAGATTGGTGGAACAAGAGGAGTTGGTATTTATTTGAAATATTTATAATTTTCAGGATTGGAGAATATTTATAAAATTACCTTAAAAGCGTAAGAAGTTTTTAATAGCTATTTACATATTAACATTATTGAAGGCTATGTATTTGCGCACCGGTGCGTGATTTTTTTAAAACTTATTCTATAAATGAGTTTACGTAAGCACTAATCGGCTATCTGATAAACGGTATAACAAAAGGGGGGCGGGCGGTCTGATTGACAACCCGTTGTTAACAGACCGGTAGCTATCTCGAACGCACAGACGAAATGTAGATATTCTGTCTCTGTTCTATAGGTATTTCAATGGAGCCTGCTCGAAAGAACTAGCAGCATTGATCCCGGTGTATCTCGGCTTCATGAAAACGGGTCGATTCTGGTACTCTTTTTTGGGTAAGTGGAACGAGCAACAGGCATCTGTTTTTCTTCTTTCATATAATGCCTTACAATGGCCCCTACCTTGACCCGCCTCGCAACGCTGCCTAGTCGGGTGGTGATATACACTGTCTTTACACTGTACAGACAGGGCGCTCTTGTGGGGTGTAATGACATTTAAAAAAAAAAAAACAATAACTTTGTTGACATCATTTTTATTTATACTTTAACCAACCGGGTATCGCTACTACCGTAGCTTCGTCAGGGCAGTACAATTTATTTTGTTAAAGTACACAAATATAACAGCCCTTAATAAACTCACTTAACCTTTTTTAAGCCACCGTGACTGGTGAAATGTTTTAAGTTAACAATAAAACCACTCAGAAGATCGCACTATTCACTCGGCTTATTTTAATTAAAGTTCCTACAAACAATCTAAGATGTTGCCGCAAATGGAAGAAAGGCGACCACAAATTTATGTTAGCTGTTTTATGTAAGATCTTCCGTTATTTTAAGTTCTCTTACAAATATTTGGAAAAGAATTTAAAATAAAGGAAGCCACGATATGGAAAAATGAATAACATGTCGCACATAACGTATTTAAAAAAAAAAAGTGTTACGGGTATTTATTGAATTCATTACATAAGAATTTGACAATCAAGTGATATTTTTTTGCAAGAATTCAATTAAAATGAAATTCGTTAGTACTTTTTTTTCCTTAAGGTAACGGGAAGGACCTTGAGGGGTAGTCGAAATTTCTTAAAATTACTATTCTCCATGTTTTACTTTAAATAAAGACCTTATAGTTTTGGAATTTTTTGTTTTCCTATTCAATCATTTCAACCATCATATAATCAATCCTAAATAATCAATAATTTCAACCATCTTTAGTATTAGATTAAAACAGTTTTTTTTAATATGCAGGGATCATTACTTGTCACAAATATTATTTCTTGCGCGCTGAAACCATACCCGCAGCCACACGTTTCCGCCATTCTATTTCCGCAGTGGTTGGTAATTCGCGCCATTTCACTCGCTCGCGCTATTACCAAAGCTGCGCGAGGAGGTAAAGTAATCGGCCGCCGGACTGCCAGCAGGTAGCAAATATTCTTACACGCATTCAAGTCTACCTCAGAAGATCCGCAGCTGCCAGGCCATGTTCGTAGATAAATTCAGGGGTATTTTTTATAAAATTAAATAAATTATGATAATTTTTTCATGAAAACACATTGAACGTACAAGCTATAAGAAGAATTTCCGATAAAGCTTTATGTATAATTGCAGAAAATATTATTATCATGATAAAATGCACAGGGGAAAACCTCATGGTAAGGCAATTTTTGTTTTGGATCTTGGCGCACAGAAAGTCAAGTAAATATAAATAAACTTTTCAACTAGTTTTGTCACGTCTCTTAACTTCTTTTGAGCAATTTAAAAAATCTCTATTTTTGAGCGCATTCATATTTTTGGTATTTATATTATTTTGATTCCCATCCCTAAATGTAAAACATATTTCGTATAGAATTAGTACCTTTTTCTTGAAGCCAGGGGGATTGTAGCAACCCCAATATGGTGAATTTTGTGAGGCTGAAGAAGGAAGGGAAGAATGTGGGAAAGAGAAAGGTTCCAGGCTTTTTCTGATCTAGTCACTAAACACGCATGTAGTAATTAAAAAATATATAAATTTCTCATCTCATTCCCGTTTCCACGGTAACAATCTACGTTTTTCTGTAAAAAATTCTTTACTCTGATAAAATAACGTAAAATAAAAAAAAACAGTTAGGTACGATAACAAATGGTTGGCTACGCCGGGTGTAAATAATTCCATCTCGCGTTCATACGTTTTCCTCTCAGCGAATCATAAACATCATTAGTGGGTTAGGCTAAACAACAAGCACAAGCTAAACAAGCGAGCAAGTAAGCGCACTGGCCTCGGAAAACTTTTGGTACCGTCCGTACCTACATAATATATTATGTATATATAATGTTCAGGTGTAGTTTTTCAAACGTGGTTGGTTTAGTTTACTTGAATTACTGGAAAATGCTAATAGGTTTCACTCGGTTCGTTTTTTTCCGACAGCCCCGTTGTTTTATTAAGTCAGTAGTAACTTAGTGAGTAAGATCACAGTATACGTTAGACCCAGATGTACAAGAAATTTTGATTTGTTCTGGATAGACATACACCTGAATAATACGAGAAATCATAATTTTATACAAAAAACGTCAAAATTGAACAATGAAATAAGTAAACATTACAACATTGACATTTTCTCAAATTCCATAAATGCATTTAAAACCTCAATACAAAAGCCATACCTGAATTTTTTTTATGTCTTCATAAAGAAAATTAAAATAAATAATTATATTAAAAGCAAGTAAAATCATTGAACATTATTTTGCCTTCAACATTTTAACAACTTCGTTTCTTTGGCCATCTTTCAAACAAATAAGATCGCTATTGAACTATCATATTTTTAAACGTACCAAGTTTCAGTGAGATAGGTAAATAAACATTGTTATTTGTAACTAGAAAATCCATAAACTTTATTGCGTACACCACACATGTCGTAAACACATTTATTAGAGATATTTACACGCCGATTGTATATATATGTGATATATTAGATATGATGCTTTTATGTAAATATTTTGTTTGTATTTCTAATTTTAAAAAATAAATAAAAAAAAGGTTGAGAAGATTTAACTTCTATTCTCATTGGAAAGCAATATGTTTTGGATAAAACAAAATTTAAAAAAGCTTCCGTAGCAGAGCCGTAAGCATTTTGGTTTCGGACCCAGGGACTGCCGAGGAAAACGATATAAAAATGTCATATTCGAATAATAGTAAAAACTACTTTTAACCTTTCCCTTAATATGCTATAATTCCTTACACTCAGTGTACATTTTAGAAGTTTTGTGTTTTAAGTCCTACACAGATAAATAGTTTACGTTTATCAATTTAGGAAGCGGGTATGGGTACCACCGCCTCCAGGAACTATGTATTTAATTAATGAATTAATTTGATTATTGTTTCCTTACATGTTAATATGTATTATTTTCAACTGAATTCAATTTTTAACCTCACTAAAAAATAACACATTAATAAAAGTAACACGAAAGTAGAAATATTTATTACAATTCATTGGATATCTCTGCCATAGGTCACCCCGAGTGGTTAGCTTTGCTGCCTTAGCAGGAGTGTTCGGGTCAATGGGGGTTAGGTTTGTGTAGGTCTTGGGGGCGGATACGCCTGCTCACCAATTGCGTGATCGACCAAATCGGTAGAGGCCATTTGATAGATACCCCTCGACCCCTCCAGCCGGGATCTCTCGAACCATCGACTTCCACCGCAGTAGGAGGGATGGACTAATACGTCCGTTACTCCTGGACACACTGACCCCAGATTCGTACATACCCCTCATACCTTTTAACTTCCACTCCTTCCTTTCATTAGAAATACGATTATAAAGACATAGGGCCCGAGGACAACTATTGTCCTCGGGGCCTCCTGTGTGGTTCTAATGTTTTAAAATATATTGTTTTGTCCAGTAAATATTAAATATAATCATTCACAAAATTAATATATCCATTATATTAGGGAATGACCTGATAAGTGTACAACGGTATGTTCATATCTTTTTATTTGGACTTTTCTTTGACTAAACTAACCGTTATAATCATTCACAAAATTAATATATCCATTATATTAGGGAATGACCTGATAAGTGTACAACGGTATGTTCATATCTTTTTGTTTAGATTTTTCTTTGACTAAACTAACCGTTATAATTGTTCACATATCATCGCATGGTCACGGTGTCTAGGGAATAGGCGATGTAATGGAAATTAATGCAAAATCATCTGTTTTTTTGGTTTGAACATTGATCGCCTAGAAATATTATAGATGATATAATTAAATACTGCAAATAGAACACACCTTGGCCTTTCATTTAACGGGCCATTTTTTTAGTCAGTCTTTTTATAAGACCAGAAAAAAAATGAAGTATCAGAACTAAAAAAAAAGTTCAATATTTTCTACAAAACAACCCCTTTTCCGATATGGTCGTATTGTTCATTGTGGAAAATTAGGTTTCTTGGAATATGACCGAAAACACTCTAATAATGCCTGAACTTTAATAAATAAAATAAAACGCGCATTTTGGTGATCTTTTTTTGAGTAACTCGAAACATGTGGACGGTGTTAAGCGGGAATTTCAACCTTTACGCGACCTGCATAAGGAGTACGTGATTTCGTTCAAATTTTGGGAAGTGGATCCCCTTAAATACGGATATCAGGATTTTACCCATCAAAAATAAAAGCCTCGGTAACCACATTTTTACACTTAACAGAAAATAAGCAAAAATGCAGTTATCATGTTATTCATGAACACCACCGGTATATAAAAATAAAATTGTTTGTGAGTACTGACAAGAAGAAAAAATATCGGCCAAGCATGAACTAACTAAGTAACTAACTAACCATTACGCCGTTTCCACCGAACAAATCGATCTTGGCATACACTTCTTGCTTCATTCACATTCATACATCGTCTCATACATTCTCTTCTATTATTCCGAATTCTGACATGGCCCGACTCAAGTATTTGATTCACTTGATCGTGCCATGTCTTCCTCGGACGTCCCCGGCTTCTTCTTCCATTCACATTCGCGTCATATATTCTTTTAACAACCCTTTCTTCGTTCATTCGCTCTACATTCCCAAACCATCTAAGCGTCGCTTTCTTAATCTTACTCATACGCTTATATTAAATGCTTACGCCATGCATGAAACGTCAGTTAAACTCAGTTGACAGCACCGGAAAGGAAAGGTTGCAGAAATAATCATCTAAATGAATTAAAAATTATTTTGTAATCACCAGTATATTAATCAGAAAAAGTGTTAATAGGCAATTAAATATAATAAATAATGAAATATTTTTTTTGATCTCTTGAATTTATTTTCATATCAATATTATTAATGAAAATAATTTCTTTTTTAATTTCTGGAATAAATTTGTTAATCAATGTTTTATTATAACTTTCTATTAAAATTTTTAATTAATTACTTACCTACTTTAATCAATTTTTGTTTACGTTTATATTTTGTCTATTGATACATTATTGTTTTCTATGTTTATCATTTGTCATTAAAAGTGATATTATTATTACTCTGTATATTCCGGATGAGGAAAGCATCGCTTTCGAAACATGTTAATATGTATATGTTAATACAGTGTTGATAACAAAGTTATTTTTAATTCGTTTATTAATAAACAGCTGATGTGTACCCGGCCTTGCTCGGGATTTTTTTTTTTGGTATGAAGTTATGAAGTTGTGAATTCTTGCTTGTCATTAGGGTGCCATAATTTATTTGAAGGCGAAAGTAACTATATCCAAATAAATAAACATTCATTTGAATATTTTATTTCATTCCAAACATTTATTTTTTCAAAATATATCAAAATCATAAAGTTCTTTAGTAGATACCTAGTCGTGTTTTCCATTTTGAAAATATTCTTCCCAAAAAATCTTTCTCTTTTGAATATGCAATCTGTGGCTAACCAGAGCGTTATATCTATGGGCTAACCTAAATAAAACATGGCGTGTTAAATGTTTTTCATACAAATTTTAAAACGTTATAGCAACAGTTTAACATATTGGATTTCATTCAAACTACTTTCTAAATCTTCCCGGCACTAATAAAAACAAATTGTGATATTTTAAGCGAAACCGGCCTAGCAATTTTCAAGTCCAAACAAACTTACAATATTACATTTTTATAAATATAGATGACGTTACAAAGAGAATACCAAGCTTTTGAATAAATTATAAATAATCACCAATTGTTTCATAGAGCTTTCATACAAACGAAGTATTGAATTCCGTAAACCTAAACTTAAATTTTAGGGTTAATAACAAAAACGCACAGGAAGTAATAAAGGCAATTGACACAACTGGGAGCTAACCTAGGGTCCTCGCTATCCCGGAAGTAGAACTATCCACTGCAAAGATGTACCGATTGAGTGTATTGTGGTCTTGAAAAAAGTGCTTTTTAATTGTTTTACCCACTTCAAGTGTTCTCAATCTAAAAGTAAGTTAGAAGACGAATGCTAATACGAAACCCATAAAAAATAGGGTTAGCGTCCGACGATAAATAACTTAATTAAACCAGCAATAAATATTAATGGCAAATGTCGGCCATTAATCTCCATAATATTGATCTACGCGCCCCGTTCATCTCCATTTCTATCCCGCTCCATCTTGAACAACAGCCGTATTTATATCTCGCTCCCACCCCGTATCTTCCCCCTCCAAATTTAATTACACCTGTTGTTTTTGAGATGCCATAATTTGATTTGAATTATTTGCGAATGTTAAATTTGTCTTTTGGGTGTATTATTTGAAATTTATTGAATCCGATGCGATGGTTTATTTTCCTAAAATTTTGGTGCATTTGAAAAGTAATCAATTTGGTTATGATTTAAATGGAATAATTTCTTTGTGATATGGAGTATGATATTGGTTTCAGAATATGATACTGTGAATTAAAAAATATGTTTATCCCATTATACATGTGTAAGTGTTAAATGTGATACTTATATTGGGTAGTTTAATTTTACCATATTAGAAGAATAAGATCAATTTATCAAGAAGGTTTAATAAAAAAATTACATGGAAAGAGATGGAAGAGACTTGGAAGTAAGTACATTATTTTATGTGTTGAGTAATGTTTACGATAGTTTAGTATCATGATTTTTTATCCAGTCTATGATTTGTCTTTTTAAAATAATTTTAGATATTGTGTTTTTATATATTTTTCAATTTTATGTTAATCAAATTTAATAATTCTTTTATTAAGTTCCGAAAGTATTTTTACTATTTTATTATTGTAACAGCTGTTTCGGCGTTTAAGGCTATCTTAAGGTTTCAGAACTTAATACTAACATTATTAAGTTTGATTTACATTAAATTAAAAAATATATATATAAATGAAGTTCTACGAATTAAACATAAAAAACAATTAGTTGTGTTTATAGTTAGTAGATATTTCATTTTAGGCATGCAATTATAGAATTTGATTATATAGTAATAAAAGTACCCGTGTGAGGTGTGCGTTATTGGGATATTCAGTGTTTTATTTATTGAGGATCGTGTTTTTAATGTATTTAAGGTTGAATTAGAATGTGAAGTTTGTGATGGAATAGGTGTAGTAGTGCAGATTTGGAATAAAGTTGTTTTATTGCCATGATATTTATTGTATTAAAAATTTGAATTGAGTCTATGTAGAACAGTACTAAGAAAATGAGTTTAACTATCGCAATTGTAATTATTCTGTGTGTGATGTTTTGACTTTTTATAACTACGATTATTTATGATATTAAAAAAGTATATTTTGGTGATTAGAATGCAAATTATGAAAGAAATACTCAAGGCAAAAAAATTACGTTTAAGTTGTGAAGAAATTATCAGGAAACCTTTGTTCTAAGCTGGCTGCCAAAAGGCAAGTGTTGTGACCTATTTTCCATAACAACAGATGTCCAACGAAATTTTATTTCACTATTTTCTCAACCTTCCTCCTAATTTTTTGGTGACAACATAATATACCAGAAGGTTTTAGAAAAAACATACTATTATTTGACATGAAGTGATAAAAAATTACGCGGTGACCGGATAATTCAACATACGTATCGATCGGAACACTTTTTAAGTAATTAAAAGTATGAAAAAAAACTTACCCGACAATCTAACCTAACCTAATTAATATATTTTTAAATTGATAATAATTACTTTCTTCAATACGATGGTTTTAAACAAAGTAATTATTATTATTATTATTAATTTAATAAACATGCCTCCACAAAGTTGTTTTACGTTATTTGAAGAATTTATTTTTTTATGCTTTGAAGATGATGATATTAACAAATTTAATCAAGATGTCACAAAAAATTAAAAGGTATTAACAGAATCTGGGAATCGAACCCAGGACCATTGTCTTATCGGGACAACATTCTACCACTGAAATAATGAGACCAGTTTATTTTACGTTATTTTTATCGATGGAATGCTTCAAATTTAAGACATAATTACTAATAATAATTTATTTATTTAATTTCTTGTTATTAAAAAAAAAAAGATTAATTAGGTAAAGTTATATTAGGTTTTCGGTATAGTTCTTCTTTTGTCGTACTTTTTATTTATTAAAGCGATTTATTCTTGCCAGCGAAAGTTTATTTATAACTAACTAACTTACTAACCATCACGCCGTTTCCTCGCAGGGGTAGGTAGAGAGGACGGACCGCCAAACAACTCGATCTTGGCATACACTTCTTGCTTCATTCACTTTCATACAACGTCTCATACATTCTCTTCTGTTATTCTGACATTGCCCGACTCAAGTATTTGATTCACTTGATCGTGCCACGTCTTCTTTGGACGTCCCTGGCTTCTTCTTCCATTCAAATTCGCGTCACATATTCTTCTTACACTCCTTTCTTCATTCATTCGCTCTCCATGTCCAAACCATCTAAGCGTCCCTTTCTTAGTCTTGCTCACTACGCTTACATCAGCCTTGCATTCTTTACGAATCTCAACATTTTTCACACGATCATACATGGTTTTACCACACATTCGTCTCAGAGATCTCATTTTTACAGCACTCAGTCTACTTTCATCCTTCCTCTACCAGTTCCATGCCTCACTGCCATACATCAGGGTTGGTATCAGCACTCCAATGTGGACTGCTAGCTTCGCTTCTTTGGACAACTTTTTGTTTGCGCCAACCGCGTTCAGTCCTCCATTAATGGAGTTTCCTGCATTCACCCTTTTTTCAATATCCCTATCAGTCCTTCCATCTCTGAGTGATAGTGATTCCAGTGGCGAGTCAGGTATGAATGACGATGGCGTGATGTTCCCAAAATCAGCATGGATGAAATTAAGAGATCAATTAAACGTATGAAGAATGGTAAGGCTGTTGTTTTCGATAATATTGCTGCTGAATACTTTGAAGGAGATAGCCTTTTAATTCTCACATGAATATGCAAAGTTTATTTATAAAGAGTTAAAAAAAAAATACCGGAAAAATAAAAATGTTTTCAAAAACCAATACAAGTTTATAGAATGATAGCACACGGAAAAAAATTATCCCTGTAACAGGATGAAATTTGCATGGTCCAAAACAAGTTTTTAATTGGTTACCATTGTAACGATTGTCAAAAAGAGGTTTAGGGTATACTTGAGATGAAATCCTGAGTTTTACCAAGTTTTAGTAATGAGAGTTACTCGAAAAAATAATGAAAGAAGTCGAGTCATTCTCTACACCAGCTAAATATTATTTTTATTGCTTCCAAAAAGTAAGGTTTGACGTAGAAAAAAGTAACCGCAGTGAAAACGGTAGTTAGGAATTATTATCGCCTGGATAACTAATTACCTTTCCCACAAACTTTAATTCTGACTAATTGCGGACACGCGATTGAAAGAACCCTGATAGTGTTTTGTTCAAACAACTTACATTTTTTTGACTCTGACCTAATTAGTAATAATATAATTCGTTAATTTTTGTAGTTTCCAAGAAGTTCTCATTGTTCCTGAGAATTAATATCAACTTTAAAAAGACCGAATTAGGTTTAAATTTAAATTATACTGATTTATATCATTAATTTTCATCTGAACTACGAAGTTTTTACTCAAATTTAATTGAGATATATGAGAAAGAGCTTTTTTTGCCTTTTTCGTAAGTTTTCATATTAGATCACATTTGACATAGTTATAGAAAAGACAAAAACAATGCCTAAATTAGATTGGAAGCAAGTAGTACAATTTATTAGAAACCAATAATAATTTTGATAGAAATAAAGGTATAAATATTTATCATACAAATACAACCGGTTTAAAATTAAGGAAATTAGAAATTTTAGGAATCTGAAAACGTGTTAATAGTCAATTAAATATAATTAATAATATATTTTTTTTTAAATAGCTAGTTTTTGAATTTATTTTCATATTAATATTAACAATAAAAATAAATTCTTTTTGAATTTCGAAGTTAAATTTCTTATTCAATGTTTTATAATTATTACTTACCGACTTTCAATTTTTGTTTATGTTTATATTTATCTATTCTTACATTATTGTGTTCTATGTTTATCATTTGTCTAACTTGACATTATTATTTTTTTAGTATTCTATATATTCCCGATGAGAAAAGCCTCACTTTCGAAACACGTTGATTTGTATATATTAATAAAGTGGTGGTTGCAAAGTAATTTTTAATTCATTTACGATTTATTCTGTCCAATTTCCAACTAACTTTTCACTGAAGTACCGACCGATCGCGCTAGCATTCTTCAAGATATTCTTTCCCCAGCAATGCGTTTGTCTTCGTAGTAGCAGTTTGCGCCATTTTCCTGTTTAATATTTTTTTCACTAAGGAAATTCTACGTCTCATATGGAGAGAATCGTTCAGTGAAATTTTGTTGATTTCTTCTCGAACACAATAAACGAGTGAATTATGCATATTTTTAATCAATTTATAAAAAAAAATATATATATATATATATATCACAAATATTCTCGGGTTATGAATAATAGGATATTTTAAAATTTTCTACTACCATCGCGGAAGATGTTGCTTATGTCGTGATGGAGGACTTGGGTTATTTATTATGAGTTACTGAGATATTTATTACCCTAAAATAAAAAGATTAATGAATGATAGGAGAGCACGCCTAATGTAAATGGGAGTAAAATATACTTCTCGTTTAGGAAGAAGGTTTCCATTTATGCGTTAACCAGAAAATATGGTTTAGAACTCTATTCGTCTGAATGCAAACTATATGTCCTATCCACTGAAATATCAACCTCTTCTACTAGATAAAAAATACTGAACTTCCAAAATAATTTTTTCTTATCATGTCTTCAGCTAGTTTTTTTTATTAAACCTTTTTTTAATGTGATGAATCATTTTTCGTTCAGTTTGTAAAGCATCTATGATTCATGACCAGTTTGCTCAAGTAACATGTTTTTGCTGGCGTGACAACATCAGTGTCATTGTGACGTCTCTTCTTCTATTCACGCCGCGTGCCTCGGAATATTACGCCACCGGTTAGGGTCCGGAGGCTCATCGAGTTGTCCGTCCTCTGTAACCCGAAAAACCGGAAGTACCCGCAGACGCCGGAAGTGACCGGAAATAGCCTACGACGTCGTAGGCATTACAAAAGTCCTTTGTAATACAACACGTGAGTGAAACGCGCGGTAACAGACAATGGCCTCTAAATAACGTTTGTAATCGTTTTGAAACGTCACAGTATAGCTTTCCCACTGAGAGCGACGTTGAAGTCTGTCTGTCTGTTGCGCAGTGACGTGCGCAGAGTTTTTATTCAGGGTAGGCAGTATGTTGGTTAGGTTTACCTATTCAGATAATTTCTTCGTGTATGCATATTGCAAGCCAATTACTGGATATATAGATAAAATAGCCCTATTTTATCGACCGCATAATTGCATGAAATAAAGCTAACTTTATGATAATTATTTCGTTGATAAATTTCTACTAATTAATAGAGACAGAATTCAGAGCTAAACTAAAAACTCGCCTCTTCGGAAAGTGATATCCATGAATGGTACAGTTGCGTACTAAATTTACATATTGAAGCTAGCCGTTGGTACTTATCCAATGTCAATGAGAGAAAAAATTAAACGTTTCCTAATCCGCGATATTGTAAATAACTATAAATATTTGAAAATGTAAATAATTATCATAAAAAATTTCACTTAAACCGGGGTAAAGTTATTCCTTGCGTTTTTAGTTAGTACCTACCTAAAGTCATTAAGGGGGACAGGGACGTCGGAGAGTTATTATTTATTAATTCAAAATAATGATAGCATTATTACGCAATACGATAAACATGGTGTTTTTAAATAGAAAAATTTACGTTTATCGTATCGTATGTTTTTTTTTTTTGTAATGTGGATTACAAATTTTTGGTTACGTTTATTTACAAAAACTCAACGACAAATTATTAAACATACTTTTCTCCACTTTAAAAATCATATAAGTGTTTTATATATTTTGTAAAACACACAATGGAACGGTCAGAAAAAGTAATATTTCTGATTGGATTTTGATAAATGCTAAGCCTATGTAAATTTATAAAATATTTAATAAATATTTTTCTAATTAAAAACATTATGTTTATCGTATTGAGTAATAATACTATCATTATTTTGAATTAATAAATAATAACTTTCCGACGTCCTTCTCCCCGTTAACAGAAATATTTTAAACTTTTTATAATCCGTGACATTGTAAATAAACTTAACATTGTACAGTTAAACCGGGGTAAAGTTTTTTGTTTAGCTTTTTTCGATCATTTTAAAAATCTATTCTCCGGTTCTAAATTCTAACCACAACAATAAAAATCACAAATGTAGCAATCAGTGACATCTGCTGGTACCTCTAATAATAATACTAATAATTGCATAATGTTTATAGCACCGTTTTTGTGAAAAATCACCTCAAGGGTGCTTGTACAAATATTACTTGAAAGGGTTTATCTTATTATGTACAAACAGATAAAAAAACATGCTTACCTGGCAGGTCACTCCTGATTAACACGTTAAATTATAATGCTTTAGCTTAAGAATAAATGATTAGTTATATTTATGTAAATATGATGTTTGATTTTATGCTAATAAGTAGTGTAAGCAGTGGTTATGTGTCTATATGGACGGAACGCCCCTGATATTACGTACGACGTTTTATGGGGGGAGTGAGATGCTGTGCCGTATCTATAAGTAGTATGCCATAAATACCCACGCAAACGCCCATAAACTTGTATAATAGTGTTTATTAGATTGAGAAGATTATTCATTTACCAATCCTCTCAATTATCAACGCCGAATGACGAGAGGTTTATCGTGTTGTTTGAGAGTGAATGACATCGGTTACTGTTGTGAGAAATTTCGTGCAAAACTTAGGCTTTATGCTTTCAACAAACGACGAAACATTAAATTTCGATAATACCTATGCAATATTTAAGTTTGAATCTTAGTAGAGTATCTAGATGTACTTATACGTAAGTCATAAAAAGTTATACCATTGTATGAAGCTATCACTTTGTGGTTATCCATTATAATCAAATGAAACACTCAAACTTTGTTACTGGTCTCATTATCAAGGCTGCTATTCATTCTATATTGGAAAAACAAGCCCTAATTTCGACATTTGAATCAAAGAACACTTAAAATGACCTAAATATAATATTTTGTCTGAATTGGTTAATCATATATTATCTCAAAGAGTCATAATTTTATTAATAAAACAGGGATCAATATTTTTCACATTAATAGTAAAGGTAAGCGCTTAGATAATTTAGAAGCCTTGGAAATTAAGAAATCCTTCAATAATAATGAGTCTATTATTAATAATTAAAAAAATCCAACTTACATCCCCACTCTAAATATGTTTCCTTTCACCCCTCCCTCAATCTATATCTCTTCTCCCACTCTTTACTTATCCCTAGCCACGCCCTCCACCCGCACTGTGCCTTTTACTATGTATGTTCATCCATAATTTTGTAATATTGTTCAGTATACACTTGCCCCGTTGAAGGAACTGTTGTTCCGAAACCGGTAGGCGTATAAAATAAATGTGGTTTAAACAAAGTTTGATTGTTTCATTTGATTATAAAGAGTTATTTGATAACGCAAAAAAATTGTGAAAGGTAGAATATTGCACGAATGGCACAACCATTTTGAAATTAAGCTAGCAGTCCACAATGGAGTGCAGATACCAACCCTGATGTATGACGGTGTGGCATGGAACTGGCAGAGGAAGGATGCAAGTAGACTGAATGCTGTCGAATTTAGATATCTGAGGTGGATGTGTGTTAAACCATGTACGATAGAGTGAAAAATAAATGTAACTGAAATGAGTAAGATTAAGGAAAGGACGTTTTTTTCTATCTGAATACCGCACAAGAGTGCTAACTCAACTAAAGTGCTGCTCCCAACTGTTTTGATTGGGGAATGTTATGAGGCTGAAGGTAGAAGGGACGGTAGCAGAAGGGGAAGAGGAAGGTGGGGAAATACACTATATATTCTCGTAAATTGATTAATTGTGAAACAACAAAAATTAATTTAAATAAATTTACTTGGGCACGCCGGGATTTGAACACGCGACCTTCGGATTCGTAGTCAAGAGCCTTACCCCTCGACTATGGAGGCTATCAAAAGAGGTTGGATAATTTGGGCATGTAGGACGTATGAACGAAGAAAGGGGTGTAATGAGAAGATATGTCGCGAATGTGAATGGAAGTAGAAGCCGTGGAATCAAATACTTGAGTCGAGCCAAGTCAGAATAACGGAAGATAATGTATGATACGATGTATGAATGTAAATAAAGCAAGTAGTGTGTACCAAGACCGAGTTGTTTGTTGGTCCTTCATATCTGCCTACGCCTGTGGAGAAACGGCGTGATAGTTCATTTGCAATTTATATTACAGCTGGAATCGTACAATACTGATTGAAGTGATAAAAAATTTTCTGTTAATTTTGAACTAAGGATTCCTAAGAATAATAAAACGAGTTTAGTACAAGTAATAATTAATATGAAATATTTTTTCCATTAAATATTTAGTTCCATGATTGCATAATAATTATGAACAAATGGAATAATCTCTTCTACACATGTTTGACTGTCTGTCTGTTTGGCTGTCCTCGATTATCTCAAAAATCACTCAAGCGGTTTCGCTGAAAATAGCACAGTTTGTTCTTCTTAGTGCCGAAACGGTTTAGGGAGTAGTTTGAATTAACTCCAATATGTAAAACTATTCCCATAAAATTTTAAAATTAGTACGAAAAACATTAAACCCGACATGTTTTATTAAGGTTAGTCCACAGATATACCACTCCGGTTAGCCACAGATCACATATTCAAAAGAAGAAGTTTTGTTTGGATAGAATATTTTCAAAATTGAAAACACAAGTAGATGCCTACTTAAGAACTTTTTGATTTGATATATTTAAAAAAATATATATTTTTCGAATGAAATAAAATTATAAAATAATGTTTTTTTTTGTTTCTTTGTTTAGAGATAGTAAATCGCTGTCAAATTAATTATGGCACCCAAACGAAAATTAAAAATTCAGAACTTAATAACTTTTTTTAAATATTTAAAAAAAATTCCTCGCAAGGCCGGGTACACATCAGCTAGTGTATAATAAATCTCATTGGCACTGTTGAAAATTAACTTGAAAGTTGAGAGTGATGTTATGTTTCAAATTTTTGTGTCATGAGGTAGAATGTTGGTGATCATGCTTTCGTGGTTGTACGGTAAAATAAATAAAAGGCAGTGTCATCTAGAAACTTATTACCGTAGTGATTTTTTGATTAGAGCATAAAATCGTTGTTTTCAAACGCAAATTTGGCACGTATGCAAAGTTGAAAATGTTTTCAGATGGAGATAATTCAATACACGCTTTGTATTTCAGCTGACCTTTTGTTAAACACATTTAGTGATTGCGCTGTCAAATTTAGTTTCTTTTTTTTATATGACATTTTACAAGGGCTCCAAATGCTGGAGACCATTATCGCATCCCTAAATCGTGGAATATCGTGAGACCTTTTTGGTCACAATAGTTATTTCACTCATTTTTATACTCACAATAATAATAATAATCGGATTAGTTGTATAGCGCTGTTTTTGTGAAAAATCACCCCAAGGGCGCTGTACTTTTTCTCACGGCGGAGATTTGTGTAGTATTTTCCATCACCTTCAAGGTGGAAATACAGTCACTAACTTATTGTTTTTTAATCATAGTTTCGAGTTATAAATGAAGTTTTTTTATAATAACTCTTATTTGTATGCTTTACCACTGACATCACGTGCAATAATCAAAACAGGTATTTATAATATTTTAAGTATGTATGTTAGTTGTAATACTTTAGTTTTAAGCTATAGTTGTAAGTCATTTAGCAGTATTGTGTATAAGATATATATATATATATTTATTTTTTTTACATGAATACCGCACAAGAGTCTCAACTGCTCCCAACCGTCTGGAGCCAGTGAGACTATGGCACCCCAATTGGGAAATGTTGTGAGGCTGAAGGTATTGAGAAGGGGAAGGAGAAGGGGAAGAGGAAGGTGGAGAAATACCTGGTTATTCAGATCTGGTCACCAAACACGGCTAAAAGCCATTTCAAGCAACGATTCAATTCTGAATGGTGGTTTTTCACCAGGGAGATACTGAGAGTATTTCCCACTCTGGAACGTGCGCAAATATACTATATATTATTTTTAATTAATTAATTGTGAAACAGTACAAATCAAGTAAATAAAATTTACTTGCGCACGCCGGGATTTGAACTCGCGACCTTCGGATATTAGGTTTAAATATGTATTAGGTTTATATATGTGTTTGGTTTATATTCTAGTTTTACCTCCTTAAGTCTAAACTGTAAGTATCTAGCTATAAGCCATAGATGTAAGTTACTAAGTATAAGTCTCAGTAGTTAATCCTTAGCTACAAGTTTTAGTTGTAAATCAATAGTTATAAATCTTACTTATTAGTAATAAGTTAAAGGTTCTAATAATAATATTTCGATTACTTCTACATCGCCGTTTTCGTGGAAAAATCACCTCAAGGGCGAAAAAGGTGTTAGTTTTACATCTAAGTGATATGTTATATACATTATTTGTAAAGCGCCCTTGAGGTGATTTTCCCACGAAAACGGCGCTGCAGAAGTAATAGAATTATTATTTTTATTATTATGTAAAAATAAATCATTTAAACGGTTTACTTACAAAAAAATGTTCTGATATATAATTATTCTTACGTGTGACAACTGTTGCGACTAAAAAAAATTTGATAATGCCTTCGGAAGTAAGACCGGCAGTTGTTAAAAAAAACTTTTATGTTTGAATTATTTGTGACGCCTGCTGAGTTCATCAATCGATAATCATTGACTCATAAATCGCCTTGCAAAACGTTTTTTTCTTTTTTAATTCATCCACTTTCGCACGTAGCCTACAAAACAAAATGCACTTTCCATTAAAATTTGATACCACCACCGAGAGGTAATGGAAGCCGATAACATTTCCGATGTAATCCCTAGCGAACAGAAGTCAAGGTCCTGCAAGTCCTGCACTCTGAAATCCGTATTCCACTTGTGTCGGCTAATTCCCAGGGGTTACAAATGATACCGCTGGCTGCCACGGGTGTACCTGCGGAGCCACTTGTCAAACACGCCATTAACATGGCCTCATCTCACTTCTGCATTTGGCACCTTGAAAGAAATTGACTTCTGCCGCAGCGGAAGGTTGTTACATTTTATACAAATGTACGGGTGTCATTATGATAAAGTTTTCTTTCGTGGAAAGAATTTATTTATACAACTGCAGGTATATGATTATTATGGTTTTTTTTGGTGTAAATTATGTGAAATGCGGTTTTTTGACGTAAAATATTTCATCGAAATGAGACTTAATCAAATTTTTCTTATGTTTTACCTAATAAACTGCCAACATTTTGACCAAACCTTCAGATCAAAGGTAGGCTGTGTGAAATTTTTCAAATTCGTGAATGAATTGTGACACTGAAAAACTGAGCGTACAAGTTCCGTATCAAAATCATGGAACAATACATTTTGATCAGAAATTAATCGTATGATTCTAATAACTTTTAAATTACGTTTGTGGTTAATTTTTCTTATGGTTGGCACAGTTTTTGCCTTTATGAACTGCACACCACTAGTCACGAGGATCGTCCATAGGTAATAAAATAAATAAAAAAAATCTTGTGAACTCTTTTAATGCACAAAATGTTATTTCGTGTAGAGCCCAAATAGAATCACCAGCGTGTTGTATAAAAACCGCAGTGCTTGTGTGTTGCGAAATGAATATGAATTTTTAATTACGAAGCTTAGAAGCTTGTATGCTCTGCTTACTAAATCGTGATTTCTAATGCCGATCCCGGAAGTATTTTCCAATTACTAATGAACTATAGTACAAATCTCCAGTCTACGTAAAAAGTGATCCGAGATGATATTATTTTCCGATATATCTCATTCCAGAAATATTGAAATACATTTATTCGATCCGTTTGCTAGTCTCTTCCTTCTAGTTTGTCGACTCCGATACTTTGCATAGTCAATGGGCTAAGGCATTATTTGATATCTTTTCCATAGCCCCATGGGGTTATGATCTCCCAAAACGTATTAACCCTTAAAGAGATCTTGTTTCTCGGCCCAAGACCGCAAGGCGACTCTGTGTTTCAATTGATCATTGTGCCGGGAAATGATATTCTAGCTATAAGAAGGGATCATATTTTATATTTATATTATTTATGATCTGTTATAATATTTATGGAAACGGTTTATTTCTAACTAAATTAATCGGCTTACAAACTAACGACAAAAATGATGAAGTGATCAAAAGAAGTTTCGAACGTTAACTCAAATAATTTCGTGGTCGTATTGATACATTGGAAAAACATACATATAAAATATCCTCAATGGATTTTCTGGGACGAGAGATCTCTCGATTCAATATCTGTAAAAGAATTACCATTGGACATGTAAAGTAACTGAAGTCGCCCTATATTTAAAACATTCACAAAATATGTAAATGTGCTTTTAAAGTATTGGCGTTGCCAAAGATAAGGTAGGGAGAGTTTATTTTGTTTAAAATAATGCAATAAATTCTTTATGAATGTTTTAAGTATAGGGTGACTTCAGTTACTTTATATGTCCAATGGTAATTCTTTTACAGATATTGAATTTGATTTTAGGGGTGAGAAAATCAGAAAAATTCTTGTGAAAATTTTAATTTCAATGAAAATTCTTTATAAAAAACGTGTTTGTTTTTCACTAAGTTCTCTATATATCCTAACGTTACTGTGTACGTGCATCCGGTTTGAAAAAATATTTAATATTCTTTAATAACTTCAATACGTTCCAATTACACTGTTGTATTTACTGTTTGTTATTATTAATATGTGTTAATGTTGTCTCCCTCTTGCACATAATACTTTTGTATTGTGGTCTCCCTCAAAAATGTTGTTCTCTTTTCTCTCTCTTTTGTATTCTCTTCATTTTACTCTATCGTATTCTGTAATTACGACTATATGTAACCGATAATTATGTAATATTTTTTATTTATTGCCTTGACGAAGTTTGAGGTAAGCGAAACTTGGCGAAAAATAAAATATATTTATGGTTTGTAACAAAGTATGTGTTTTATTTAATAAAAAATAAAAAATAAATTGTAATAAAATCTCACATGTTTTGAATGAACGAAAGCTTATTTTATTGATGTACTTAACCTTAGTAGGTATGTAAACAGTAAAACTGAAAAAAAAAAAAAACTAAAATATAAATTAATCTTTTTATTGGTTTTTATTATAAAAAAATCACTCCTTGAGACTCGAGGTATACGGTATTCAGTGTTTAAATCTAATATCATTAATTATGTACTATCTAATGTAGGCATATTCAACTACCTGTTACCAAAACGCAAGAACACGCTATCAGCGTATTCGCAACAATGTCCTTTCCACAAATCTCTTTGACGTTACTGTTAGTGATGGGAACAGCATGTAAATAATTAAATGTGTGGAGCTATCGGTGACCGGTCACCGGTGCCGGTGGACGGGCGGTGCTTCTGGATAACTAGTTACACGACAGACCACACGTCGCGCGTCGGCGGATCGTATACGGCGACATACGGTCACGGAACAGGGAGATTCTACGCCTGGAACGTGGGACATGCATCACAGGGGTGGTCAAAAAGTTAACTTTTATTTCTGAAAATTTAATTTTATCTTTCTTTTGTCTTTCATAGCACATTTTGAATATGTGTTAAAAAATATATCTAAAATGAAAATTTTCTTGGAAAACTAAGAAATAGACTAAATAGAAACACTGCAGATCTAATTTATAAAACTACAGTTGCTCCACCTTTAGTTACTGCTCTACGATATTATACTTGGCCAATGAAGGAAAACCAAAACAAAAAAGCATGAAATTATTCAAAACAGAGGTATTAGATGTATACTAACCAAAGGCCTAATCAATCAAACGAGAGAAGAGTTTTATTGGAATCCAATTAAAAAGAGTCAGCTATACAAAGCCTTAATTTTTATACATAAAAAAATTTAATAACCAAATGCCAAAATATTTTTTGAATGAAATTGTTTTTAGTAAAAAATGTACATAATTGTGAAACCAGGAATGTAAATAGAATCATATTACCACACATGAGAAAAACAGAATTACAGAACTGCCTTATGTATAGAGGACTGAAAATATATGACGAGAAGTCTGAAAGTCTGAAGAATGAATGTATTGAAAAATAATTGTGATGCTTACTGTAAAACTATAATTTCATAAACAATGAAGTGTAACCATGTACATATTAGTTTATATATATAAAACATAATTTTAACAAGCTCAATAACTAATTAATCTTATTAATATTCTTTACAATGCCCTCATTCGTAGTCATCTTGATTACGAATCTCATAAATTTAATAAGATCCAGTCAAAGTCTCTTCGTCTTATTCTAGGAGCCATGAAATCTTCCCCAATCAACTCAATCCAAGTAGAATGCTGAGAACCCCCGTTGCATATAAGAAGGCGATGCCTACAATACAAATATATATTCTAACATCTTCAATAACATCCCATCACTTGATTTCTAAACTTCAATCTTTAAAGTATGATGTTATTTCAAATTCGTTTTGGAAAAAACAACCCCCCCCCCTTCCCTATGACTGCTATAACTCTTTCCTGGATATACCCATCAACATCTATCATAATGAATCTTTTCCCTTATACTCGTGTTCCCATAAAAGCATTACGTTCTATCCCAAGGTTCACCAGTTTATAGGAATAAGCAAAAAATATATATAAATAATTCAACTCAATCAAATAATGTACAATTTAAGAAAATCATTAAGCCAATTGACCAAACCATATAAAATTATTCACAGGTGGTTTCAAACTCAGACATGATTTCCATTGCGGGGCCAGTGTGTTTGTTTCACATAGGAAAATAAGTCTCCCACACAAAGTTCCCAAGGAATACTCCATTTTCTTCGCTAAATGCATAGCTAACATAGAAGCACTGCAACCCGTCAAATAGCATAATATTAGAAACGCCCTCATTATTTCAGATTCGCTTAGCTCGCTACAAAAAAATAAGTTTATCCCCACTCAATTCTAAAAGCGATTCCCCAATCTACTCTATCAGAGAGCTGCTGTATTCCATTTCGCTATCACATGCGTCAGTGATCCTGGCCTGAATTCCTGGGCTCCTAGATATTACTAGAAACGAAATGGCGGATTCTATTGCTAAGGAAGCCACTGTTCACGGTCTCTTAAATGATATTCCTGTTCCAGTTAGTGACTATTTCCCTATTATGAAAAGTAAATACAAACTCCAATGGCAATCTGAATGGTAAATATTTTCTGTAACAAAAGGTCATCAGTACTCATGAATATAACCTTTTATTCCTGTAAAATACTGATTTCATAAATGCACTTGCATGCCATAAAAAAAAAAATTCCTCCATAACTCGAATAATACTATATCACACTTCTTGTGTTAGTCAGCTCGCCTTACTGTGATTGTGGGTCAGAGGATACTCTAGACCAGTGTTTCCCAGCCTTTTTTATGCCATGCCCCACCGTAGTCTTTTCAAAAGTCAGATGCCCCACCGGCATCAATTTTGTACATCTCAGGCATTTTTTTGTATAACCGATGAGTATTCCCCTTTATATGTGGAATGCCGACGTGTCTCGTCTCTAAAGCGTGGTGCCCCACTTCTGAGGCGTTATGCCCCACCGGTGGGACGCACGCCCCACCGTGGGAAACACTGCTCTAGACATATAATTTCTTTGAATATCCTACCAATGACCAGTTTCCAAACTTTATGCATGAATTGGTAAAACTTAAAATTGAACTCCCTACCAGTATTCCCCGCCTTCTAAGTCTCAACTCCCCCAAATTAACAATTTATTAACAAAATATATTTATAAAAATGGCATTAAAATTTAAGTAATTGGGGAATAAAAACCCAAATTTACATTGTAAATTATTTGCTTTAATTTTGTTTGCCCAAATATTATATCCTGTTTAAAAATAACTCAGTTTAATAACGATCTGTACTATTAAAATCTAACTGATTAAATATGGCCAAAATCGCCCTTAATGGGTGAAAGCCATAAAATAACAACAAAAAATGTCTTTTTTAGTACTTAATTTCAGTAGCTATCAAATATATATACATAATTGTTTACTCGGTAATATTAGTTTTTCTCATCTCTTAATAAATACTTAACTATTATAGTATACTCAAATTATCTGGTTTACGTAAACGATTACTCTACACTTTTTTTTTCTTATCTCATTGAACTTAACTATTATTCTATATTAATTATAATACTATGATAAAATTATCTGGTATACACAATTTTTTTTTCTGTACTATTCGTCAAATCTCTTTATACTTAATTATTATACTCCTTTCTTGATATATACCATACTATGTCAATACTAGGTTTTTTCGCTTCTATTTTTGTATTGCATTATCATGTTCCTCTAGTAATATTTTAATATAATTATCAAAGTTAAAATATACTTGACCAAATTCATATTCTTTATATAAAACCATGTACAATGTGACCTTAGAAAGGGGTACCCCAGTAAGATTACATTTTTTTGCGAAATTTTTTTGTTAAACTTTAAGAAATAAATAAATAAATAATGGCTCTTAATTTGAACTAAACTTATCAATTTGACTCTCTTAAAACGGGATTTTTTCTTAGTAGGGCAGTCAAAGATTTCTTACATTTTGTTGTTAAATAATATGTTTAAAATAAATAAACATTATTATCATTTTTTTTAACTGTCTTTACCGTACAAGAGTACGAACTGCCCGGATCCAATGTGACTATAACATAATGTGGTGTATTGTGAGGCTGAAGGGAGTGAGAAGGTGAGAAAGATCAAAAATAGGAAGATTGGGGAGTATCTGACTATTCAGACCTGGTCAACAAAAACGGATTAAGCCGATTTGAATGAGAGTGTTTCAATAGAGTATAATATTTTACTTACTTTGTGACTTATGTGTACCATAATTATAATATAAACACAAGAATTTGTTTTAAACTACTTCAATTTAATATATTGATCGACCGATTACGGAAGTTCCCTTCTTCTTAACCCTTTTAGTGCTGAACATATTTTCACATATTTTGCATAAATTGCCAATGGATTTTTGAAAAAAAGTACCTTATTAATTAAGTGTGCACAGAATCTTAATTATTTTCCTCAAATGTAAATGGATTTTCGTAATTCTTTCTGTTATGTTTAAGGGATATATCAAAATACTCAAATAAAACTTTTTTTTTCAATAGCTGTATTTATTTAATTAATAAACAAAGATAACAAACAAGAATATAAAAAAAAAAAAAAACATTGACCAAAATATTCACCACTTTCGCTACAAATACGCATTGTTCGATTTGTAAATATTCTAATTTCATCGTCACTATCACTATTTTCATCAAGATAAACATTTTCACTCAAAGATTCACAAGTGTTTTCATCATCACTACTTGACGAATTTGACATTTTGCAGGTAGAAATAAAAAACTTTTACTACAATACAAATACAAATGTCAAAAGCAAAATAATTTTAAATGGTTATTTATAAATGTTATTAAATTATTAAAAACGTTATTATTCGCACGCTAAGACGTCCGTACAGGTCGATACCTATAATCTAAAGCAAAAATCGGTATTCCGACGGTCCGCACTTTATACGCATTAATAGAGAGTCGATCTATCGACGGTTCGCACTCTAAGGGTTAAGGATAATATTGAAATTTATAATATTGTACTGACAAAGGGAAAGTACTACCAAAATCGGTCGATCAATATGTTAAATTGAATCGGTTTAAAACAAATTTATGAGCTAATATTCCAAAAAACATACTTTTTTATGTTAGTATTTCATTAAAACCACGACAGAAATGGGCAAATCTACGAAGTTAATCTACGTTAAGAGGTTTAACTGGGTACAGAAAAGTATAAAATGTAACGTTTACGAGATCAGATAATAAACACACATCACAAATGAAACTAGCAAATATACTACCCTAATGCACGTTAAAACTGTTAACTGTTTAAAAAGTGTTGCAGATAAATTATTAATTCAATTTAAAAATGCCACAAAACGAGTTTAAATTTAACCGTATCCAAAACGGTTGATTTAACCAAATTTAACATGACCACGAGCTTTGAGCATTTCCGAAGCTAAAATAAAGCTCCGATTGGACATTTATAGCGTATTTTCCACTTGGGTGTTACCTGCGTCAATTGGCACATATTTGGATTTAAAAACGAGTGTGCGTTTAAATTTAAAAAGAAAATTCTATTTATTGAAGTTGTAATATCAAATCATTGAAAATAAGATTAACAAATTTCAAATAAAATACGAAACAGAAAAACGCAAATAATCATAAAAAATATGAAACGGAAAGTACTAAATAAGGTCTCATTAGCTCAGTGATTAGAATGCTAGTCCCGGTAAGACAGAAGTACTGAATTCGATTCCCAGTTGGGATTGTTACATTTTTATTTTCATAGTGTTTTCTGTTTCGTATTTCATCTGAGATTTGTTAATGTTGTCTTAAATGATTAAATAATTTTAAAAATTGTCACAAATCTGGAGTTCCAAATTATTATGTTAATAGGGATATTGAAAGAAGGGTGAGTGGAGGAAACGACTGGAGGACTGAACTTAATGGAGAACTGAACGCGGTTGGTGCTAACAAAAAGTTGTCCAAAGAAGCGAAGCTAGCAGTCCATAATGGGGTGCTGATAATAACCCTGATGTATGGCAGTGAGGCATGAAACTGGCAGAGGAAGGATTAAGTAGGCCGAATGCTGTAGAATTGAGATCTCTGAGGCGAATGTGTGTAAACCATGTATGGTCATGCGAAAAATGTTGAGATTCGTAAAGAATGCAAGGCTGATGTAAGTGTAATGAGTAAGGGACGCTTAGATGGTTAGGGCATGTAGAGCAAGCGAACGAAGAAAGGAGTGTAAGGAGAATATATGATGCAGGTGAATTGAAGAATCACACGAGAGAAAGACATGGCATTATCAAGTGAATCAAATACATGAGTCGGGCAAGAAATCAGTTGATGTCAGAAGTCAGAATGACAGAAGAGACTGTATGAGACGTTGTAAGAATGTGAATGAAGCAAAAAGTGTATGCCAAGATCGAGTTGTTTGGCGGTCCGCCCTATTTGCCTACCCCTGCGTAGAAACGGCGTAATGGTTAGTTAATTAGTATATATTTTAGGAAGGCCTGCATAACCTGCTTATTAAACCACCCTGTGTGCTCTGCAAAGCTTAACTTTCGTCGTACATAGTAAAACATCCCATGGCAAGTCCTATTCCACTATCGCTTAACTATTGTTCTTATTATCTTCAATGTGATTCTTTATTCGTGGTAATATTAAATACTATAAAATTCTAATACGCACATATCTGTCAAAATACATGAAATATGCTACACTAGCGCCTTTAGTGGCCCACGTTGTTACATTACCGCTATATAGTTTCCCTTCGGACTATATTGCCACAAATAATTAAATTTACATTTTAAAGTTATTTAAATAAGGCTTGATTCAAATTAGAATTTAATATTAAAAAAAATTGCCGGTTTGTTTAAATGAAGAAACATTTCTCAACTTAAAAAAAAAATTATTGATAAGAGTTAGTGATATGCCAAGAATAAAAGTAAGAAATTAAAAAAAAAATTCTCACAATCTATATATGTAAAAATCAATGTAAGTTTGATTGTTTCTTTGTCCTCGATGTTCTCAAAAATCGCTGTATCAGTTTTGCTGAAAATAGCACAGTTTGTTCTTATTCGTGCCGGGAAGGTTTAGAAAGTAGTTCGAATGAAACCCAATATGTTGCTATAACGTTTTAAAATTAATATGAAAAACATTGAACTTGCCATCTTTTATTTAGGTTAGCCCATATATATAATACTCTGGTTAGCCATAGATTGCATATTCAAAAGAAGAAGTTTTTTTTGGGTAGAGTATTTTCAAAATGTTAAACGCAAGTACCTACATAAGAAATCTATTATTTGGATACAGTTTGTAAAAATAAACGTTTGGAATAAAATAAAAATTTCAAATAGTTTCTTTGTTTACAGATAGTTACTTTCGTTGTCAATTCAATTATTGCACCCTAATGGCAAGCAAGAATTCACAAGATCATAACTTTATATAAACCCGAGCAAGGCCGGGTATACATCGGCTAGTTATATATAAATTATTTTATTCCCTCTCTAGGCCAGAGTCAGAACAGTACAGTACAGGCACAGCACAAACGCGACGGCTGTTAGCTGAACTGTCAACTGAGCATTAGCGTCCGCCACAACTTGTTTTAGGATTTTATAATCCTATTCCCAAGATTATTCTTTTTTAATAAACTAATTTCCTCGAGAAATTTAATTGGTTTATCGTTATCCATCGTCTCGGTTTTAGCAATATCTGCGTCTTATGACGCCAAGTGTCGAAGATGGCGGCGGTAACGGTATGTGTTCATACTGACTGCGCAGGCGTAGACGTCTAGTGACCACGAGCAACATTAAAAAATTCTAGCCGACAATCTCGGCACACAGATAATGCTTGCAACTAATGTTGTCGTTCCAGTGCTGTACTGGTCAGTACTTACAGTGTAGATGTGAATAGACCTTAATTCGTATGATGTCTTTTGAATATATTCTACAGTGTTTCGTAATACTGTATCATCTCATTAGAACAGAATTTTGTAAAAAAAAGAAGGGTGTTGTACAAATATTACTTTTTATTCTCTATAGAATTATGAACAAACATACAGAAAAACATACTTACCAGCAGAAGCAAGGTCGCTTCAGATGAACCCAGTTTTATTAAAAAAAATAAGCTTAGAGAAGATATGATTTTTATAGTTGCTATTTTATCCTCCTTTTCTATTGATATAACATTTATTGAAAGATTGGTGGCACAAGAAGACTTGGTATTTATTTTAAATTTTTTATTTATCTTTTAGTACTGAAGAATATTTGTAAAATGACCTTCAAAAATTGAGAAGCTATTTTCATTTTTTTTACAAATTTATTTACAGTATTACGAGCTGTGGATGCATTTTCGCACCGATGCGTGAAATTTTTTACTTATTCTATGAGTGACTTTAGGTAAGCACTAACCGGTTAGCCTAGCTAAGCAATTTACGTTTGCATTTCTTCCATTTATGGATATGAGTGCATGAAAAGATCAATTTTAAGTTTAGCTCTGAATTCTGCCGAGTCTTTGATCATTCTTAAGTCATGTGGCAGTTCATTCCAGACCTTAGGTCCTGATACTCCGAAAGCACGGTCACCAAACCTTGAATTAGGTATACGCTTTGGTTTCTTAAACCTCCAGATGGCTGATGACGCTGCTGACCTAAGGGTGGACTGTCGTGAATTGGTATTATCAGGAATACACAGTATATGTAAGCCGGAGTCATTCCGTTAAATGACTTAACCATCCAGCAGACCTTGAACTGGATTCTTTCAGGACATTTGAACCAGTGGAGATTTTTGAGTTGCTCTGAAATGTGGGAATATTTTTATCTTGTAAATAGGTAATCCTCGATTTATATCTGATGAATACATATTATAAAAAGATATTTTTTTCTGATCATAACAAGTG
This sequence comes from Halesus radiatus, assembly GCA_022606495.2. Classification (NCBI taxonomy): domain Eukaryota; kingdom Metazoa; phylum Arthropoda; class Insecta; order Trichoptera; family Limnephilidae; genus Halesus; species Halesus radiatus. Next base: position 65,393 of record JAHDVE020008731.1, on the reverse strand, counting down.
ACAGATTACATATAAATATGTAGGCAGCTATTCTTAGAGACAAAAAACCAAATGAAATCACTTCGGCGATAGATAATTTATCTTACGAAATAAAACCAACAGTAAAACCTCTTAAGTCGAAAACTATCAGTGAAATTACTACTTAAATAAAATTGTTAATTACTTTGTAAAAAACGTAAGCGTAAACTACCAAATAATACATTTTTTCATTAGAAAATAATGGACACATGAAAGAAAACAAGTTTTTTTACAGCATTATTTTATAGCTAAGATTACTTGTGTAGATTTAGTTGATTAGTTTTTTTTTCCTTTCTTTCAAAATTCTTCACAAAAAAACGTTTTATGCGCTTACAAAAAACAACTCTTGACTCCGCTTCTTAAGCGAATTTTAGACCTATTACCTATATTCGAGGTGACGTAAGACCCAGCTTGTAGCAATATTTTTGCGTTGTATATTCCTCCCCAAAATACATATTTTATTTTATGTTTTCGTAGAAAGCATACTTTGTAGTTTGACTAGTTATTATAAAGTGAAACAAACAATTTTTTTTAAACCAATAATTTATCACTGATCAGTTTCGCTAATCGCAAGCTTTTTCAGGGTAAATTTTAAAACCAATTTATTAAATAATCTGTAGAATGTACATTGAACATCTGTAAATAGGTGAGACATAATACAAAACAGAATAAGAGGGAGACATAATAAAAAAATTAAATAATGGAATAGTGAGATAGAGATAAGCTTACATATACAATAGAATGGGACAACATATAAAAAAAAGAAACAAACAGAACGTAAAATTAGATGACCTTGGAAATTTTCGATTTAACGGGAAATATGTCTAATATAGGACTGTAGGATAAATTACGTGGATCGCTGGGAATATTATTATTAATTTTAACGGCTTTCTTTATTTTGAATGCTTCTAAATTATGTAGTGGATTATTAGCGCCGGTGCTATGTTTGTAGGTTTTTTTTTTGTAGGTTTGTTTGTTAATCTTTTTCAATTAGATGCTTGGCGAATTCCGAAAAACCATAGCGACTTCAACATCTTGATGTTCTTTGATTCTAATATTGACATTACGTGTGGATTTACCAATATAATATGCTGTACAGTTGTGGCAATTTATTTTATAGATTCCCGGGTGGTTAAGAGGAACGGCTGTGCAGCTTTTTTCATACAAAACTTAATTTTGGATTTGAGGCCAAAATACTCACCTATACCTAATGATCTTTTTTTAATCAAAAAGTATAGTAAATATCTAGTACTGATTAGAAATTATTTATTTATTTTTGTTTTACATTATTAAATATAGGCCATTACAGGAATTGATTTTTCGCGATTCTAGACACCTTTAACAATTATTTGGGGGCTAAAGGTGAGTTTTACCCCTTATACTTTGAAAATATAATGAAAATATAATGAAATAAAAAATATTATTTCTTAAATATATAAAAGTAAGCATTATGATGGACTTTGAATTATATTAAAACGACCAATTTATGCTGGATCACAAATTTGCCGTACATAATTTAAAATGCCGACCCGAATTTTTTTTTTTAAATGTTTTGTTTTTATATTTTTATTTATGTAATCATATTTACATGGTAATTAAGATTTATTTTAAATACGATAAACCCGCAAATAATTTTCTAAGTCGCCTCTAAAATTATGAAAATTGGATTTTTTACATGACAACTTCATAATTTAAAACAAAAATAAATAAAATACTTTTCATACGTACTAGATATTCACTAAACCTTTAATTTAAAAAATATATATATATCATTCAGTTTGGTTGGGTATTTTGGCCTCAAATCAAAAATTAAGTTATACGAGTATGTGAAACTGGTAGCGCAGCCATTCCTCTTAATTCGGTCATCCTTAACTTTTGAATTAATGACGAAACTTGGGATAAGCGAAACCGGTTGGTGATAAATGTCAAATAAATTTATGGTGCAAAACGATTTTTTTTCCATCAAAATACTGTGAAAATGTTAATTTTCTCTAAATTATTAATGAATTCATGCAATCACTTCAGTAACCAGTAATTCACCCTCACGGTGATAACAGTGATTACATAATTATAATGGGGAGGTAGAGTCATAGGCAACGGAGAATTTGGGGCTATTTGTGTAATTATTCGTAAGTCGTGTTGATTTAGTAATAATTGCTTTAGACTAAAATAGCTTTGATTATTATCTCGTCGGATTAATCCGTAAGCACTCTCCGATATTACTAATTTGATCAATTAACCACCTTTTTCTGGGAAACTTTTGTTTGTTGGCGAGAGTTCGCTAGTTCTTGGCGATAATGGATTTTAACGAAGACAAATCGAATACTGAATGGAGTAAGTTAATCAATGGTGTTGGAAAAATAACTTTGTTTATGTTACATAGATAAGAGCACCTGTAAGAAATCAAGAGTTAGTATATATAGCAACGGTATAACTATTTAACATTCTTAAAAATCCATTAATGACGTTAGGATTTAATCATCATGATATTTTGAATTTAAATTAGACCAAAATTTAACATGCGTAAGTTTTAACTTTAACACGTATTACAAGTACCCATATCCCAAAAATATTTTTTTCCGTTATTCAAAATTTTGTTTTATTGTTTTTTGTTTTTTTTTTTTTATTTTTTTTTTTCGTTTTTCATAACGTTACGATTGCGAATGGTGTTTTTTCACCAAGAAGACACTGAGAGCAGCTATTTTTCATTATTTTTGCAGGAGTACCTGGATATTCATTGAATTCACTAAACAGGATCAATGCCGTTTTGAGTAACGCAATGCTTCGATTTTGAATGGTTGTCGTTCACCAGGGCGATACTGAGTATGTCTTCCCATTTTGAACATACTGCAAATATTAGATTTTTTGGAATCCGAAATAATCGACCGAATGGTTTTATATATTTTTCACACCAATCTTAAAACTCTAAATATCAAAAAACTCTCATGTCACGACCACACGATCGCTCAACCTCCCAACTCGAACGCTTGGGCGATCGTGTAGAGGAGTAGTTCGTGTGCGTTGGCCCAACGCTGGCTCGAGTTCGGCGAGTTGGCCCGAGATCGCCCCGGTTGCGAACTAGTTGGCCCAACCTTCAAACTAGTTGACCGAACTCGAGCGAACCGGCTTCCACACATTGGCTGTTCAGTATGAGTTCGGCAAGCGATTCCGATGGAGGTGCTGCAAGAAGAATGAAACATGACTGAACTATGTTTGTATTGACGAAAAAAACTCAAATTTGCAACTAACGTCCAAATAAATGCCCAAATATACATTATGCATGTTATGCAAATAATAATAATAATAGCTGGGTAATTTGTATAGCGCCGTTTTTCATGAAAAATCACCTAATTGGCGAAATGCATGTAATTCGATCTATAATCGGGGATAGTTGTTATATTTTGTTAGCTGCAATCTGACTTAGGCTGTGCGTAAAAATAAAATATGGGGCTAAAACAGGCGCAACACCTATCGACAAGCGGTGGGGGCTATAAAAAATGAAATTCTTTCTTATTTTGAATCACAAAAACGCGATTTCTTTTCATTGTGAAGTTAAATAAACAACGGATAGGAGATTGGGTGATTTCCGATAATTATTATTTCTCGGAATGCTATTAATTTGTCCAATAACTGCCTAATGAGAAACAAATTATGTCGATAATATTATAAATTTCGGTAGATTTTCTATGAATATCTGTAGATCGAAAGATTTTACGTAAAATGGCATCCCTGGTTTGGAGTTCGTAGTTAGAACATTGGCCGATCGGCCAACGTCCCAACTGCGAACCGATTTCGGGTTGGGACGTTGGGAGTTTGTGTGGTCGAGGCATCAAACGGTAACCTTTAACAACATGAAATTCTTTTAGCTATTTCTTGTCGTGAATTTCTAAATGAATGCAATTTATTTTCAGACAGCGACGTCATTCCTTTCAGGAGCATAGAGCTTTAAATTGTACATATATAAATACATATATATGTTTTTTTACTTAACTTTAGTCTTGACTTAACAAAACCGAGTTCTTTGAAAACCAGTAGACAATTAGATACAATACATTTTATAAATAAACCTAACCAATATTTTTTATTCGTATTTCATAAACATTATACCAAGCATTCTAAATAAGAATTGGACTTCACCTCATTCTTTTTTTTAATGTATTTTTTGAGGTAAATTCAAAATTTAAAAACATTTGTAAAACATAGATGGTCAAAAAATGTCGTATTTCTGATTTCATTTCGGTAAATACAAATAATTTTTTTTCTCTATAAACGAATTAAAATATTACTTTGTTAATAATAATAATAATAATAATAACAAAGCATTTGTTGTTTCACTTCAAGTGCGCTTTACTATAAATAAATTAAAAAAAATGATTAAATAACTCCATTCAGTGGTATCCTACAGTGCTACTTTTACATTCTATTCTATTATATTCATTCTTAACATATTACATACATTCCTGCTAATTCTTAATACTACTCCTACAGTACTCCTTAGGTGCATATTCATAAAAAAAAATTACAAAATATTATACAGTATACATATATATGGCTATACAAAAATAACACATTCACAATATTACTACAAAAATAGTAACATTTTAAGACAGGAGTTAACACCACTTTATTAACATACACAGATACATGTTTCGAAAGCGATGCTTTCTTCATCAGGAATATATAGAGTACTAAAAACATAATAAGGTCAGGTATAGACAAATGATAAACCTAGAACACAATAATGTAATAATATACAAATTATAAACATAAACAAAAAATGATGAAAGTAGGTGAGTAATTATTCAAAAATGTTATTTAATTTTTAAATTTCATTATTTTTTTACATAAAAATATTATGTTAATCTTATTTTAAAACGTTGCTTGAAATTGCTTTAGCCGTATTTGGTTACAAGATCTGAATAGCCAGATACTTCCCACCTTCCTCTTCCCCGTCTCCTTCCTCTTCCCAATCTCCTTACTCTTCCCCACTTCCTTCCCCTCAATTCATTCAGACTCACTACATATCAGAATCGGGGATGTCATAGTGTCACTGGCTCCAGACGGTTGGAAGCAGCTGGGACTCTTGTGTGGTACTCACATTAAAAAATTATCATTTGTTCGAATTAATATGTAATCCCTCTCCGTTTTAAACAATTTAATTTATGCATTAATTTAATTCTTGATTAATTTAAGTTGAGCAATATTTGCTAAATGTTTTTTAAAATGTGTTGATAGGTATAATAAGATGTAGGTGATTAGACGAAATTTCACAAAAAGTATCGAATTTTCACTTTAGTATTCTAAGCACACATTTCTTTACGATAGAAAAATATATTATTGGAACTAAGCACTGTTATTAATCAGTTTAATGTTTACTAAACATTCAAATCTGCTGTTTTGTATGCGGCCCGCATCGATCATCTGCTACGCAGAGGACTGGCAATTAATTCTGTTATTAATTTGATTTCCTAAACCAACATGTTGGCCGGTGAACAATGCTTCTTGGATTACGGCTAATACCAACACGATCGCCCCGAACTGGCCGGATCCAATATTTTGTCTAATAACGTAATGTTACTTCTGAAAACTTAATGGTAAGCTGGTTTGATCTTGTTAACCTAGGATTCATTAGAAAACACGGGCACATAAAATTAACAAGTGGTTTAGAAATACTGGCTGTGTGGTTTGAGGGCATATCGAATCTTATAGGTTTTTTTGTACAATTTTACGGACCATCTGGCTTCGTCCGAACTATAATATAAATGTTTTTCACGTCGAACAACATTTGAAAAGGGAGTAACCATAAATATTTTATTTGTTTATTTTATTATATGCCCATCTGGGCTTTTACGTGGATTTCAGAACATTATATAAAGAGATATCGAAAATTACAAGTACATATAGATTCTAAACTATAAAGTAATGAACAATCTTTTTCAAATGTTCAACAGTGACCTAAAATAGAAAAGTAAAACTATGTTATAACCCAAATAATTATCTCTACATTATCTAATCAACAATATTACGTATTGTGGGATTCATCAAAGTGTTGGTAAAGATGACAGTTTACTGTATAAATTGAGTCAGCAAATACATCAACAACACCTCCAAATCTGTTCCCCAGATCATGCATCCTATTGGTTAATGAATGAGACTGATAGTTGGTTGCGTAAGTTTGTCTTGTGTTCCCCGTCGTACATTTAATTTAATAGTGGCGAGGATGGCGGGGCTGTCAATTAGGTTGTTAATGATTCGATATAATACAACTAGGTCTGACATAATTCTCCTCTCAGCATATATACGCGGACGATATGATTCTCCTAGCTTCGTCGATCGTAGAATTGAGAATAGTACTAAGCACGCGTGAAGAATACGCCAAACATCACAATATGATGTACAATCCCAAGAAGACGGAAATAATTGTATTCAACAATGGAAAAAATCCCGAGAAGATGCTTTCCGTACATCTTAAGGAGTAAGATTACAAAGATCGAAGAACGTTAAATATTAAGGGTATACCATTAATGATGACCCCTCAGATGATGACGATATTGAACGGCAAATAATGACAAGTATCAGTATATTGTCCAATAAGACTGCTCGGACATTTAACAAATGCATCAGAAATTTAAAAATAAACAATGTTCAATTCATTTTATACTATTCTACACACATGTGAGACATGGTGTCATTACCGGAATAGTTGATGGAACGATACCAAATCCAATATATAAATGCCTTCATAATTGTATTCGAATATAAAACATAGAGTAGCGCATCGGTAATGTTCACGAAGCAACGAATAAATGGATGAGACACCGAGTCACAGGAGCCAAGATGCTGATAATGGCCTCCAACAACACGGTGGTGACCGCAGCCTTCCAGCACTAAGCGCCACTCATGAGTGAACGCTGGGCCCGAGCTCACTCAAGACCACGCCCGACATATATATTACATAACTTTTGCATTATTTTTATTTTATTCTATTAGTGTGTTTTTTTATTTTATTTGATTTTCCTCTAATGTAAAATACGTATAACAACATCCTAGAATAAAAAAATAAATTATTTTTAAGACCCACCGAACAAACCGATTTTTTTCATTTGCCCCCATGTAGGACCAATGTTAGGATAAATTCTCCAATTCCCCGTATTTGCGCGCAATATAATGCACAATTTCACAATATCGACATTCTTCACAATACCCTTTCAAAATATCGAACCGAAGTAATACGTACGAGCATAAATTGATGCACTAGTTTAAAATGTATCGAGAGCATCTCCTGTCCCGATCTTATCTTCCTCTTCCTCTCCCTCCTTATTTATTTATTTTTTCTAATAAATCATCTGTACTTAACCACTTGTAGCATAATAAACTTTGTTTGCTTTCCTTTTGTAAAACTTCCTTTTAATTATTTTGTAATTTAAATATGTCATTACTATGGCAACACCAAGCTACTCGCCTCGTCTTTGAAATGTGTTCTTCACATTCAAATGTTTTCACATGTTCGCGTTTGACAGTTAGTTTAAAAGAAATAAGGCAATACATCAAAATTCGTTTTATAAACGTTTTTTTATTTTATTTATTATTGTGATTTGTGAATTCGATTTCGTTTTTTTATTTATCTAACACATGAATAATAAAAAGGTTAAAAATAAAATTTTCTTAGAATATGATGAAGAAACATCGCCTTTCGGAAAGTACCACTATTTTCGGAACACTGTTCGGTTAAAATAAAACACAACATGCAGTTGGATCAATGCGTTTTTTTAATATTTACTTTACCTTTTCTATGAGCTATCTTTGTGTTGCTATTTCAAACCTTATAAACGATCACAACGCCCTCAATTCTTGTTAACTTTTAAATGTCAGACTGCATGTAAAGTCAGTCTATATCAAGTCACGATGATTAAGAACCAATAAAATATTATGCTACTTTTCCATGCCATCTCTACGAAAGGCACTTGAAATTTATAATATCCGTAATCCTGTGTAATATAATGCCATACAAATATAAGTTTTACGAAGTCTGCGCACGCCGATCGTAACGTTTAACTTCCCTTAACTTGGCCCTTTTCCAACCTTACCTCCAGACTCTAGACGAATGAACCTAATTCTGATGCATCCAAAAACCCAGGCTAAGCTATTAAGGCACCTTGAAGAAATGTTGCCATTACACCAAATATAAGTGCAGCTGTGCTGGAGTGTCGCTAACCTTTTCGAGGAGTTTTATTAAATTAATTTAAAACCAACTTTATTTACTGATTAACTTTTAATGTTTGGCAAGGGGAATGAAAAAAAAACCAAAGAGGGGTAGTAAAAGAATCTTAAATTACTATCCCCCATATGGAAACCTACAGTTTTAATATTTTTTAAATTCCAACCAAACCTATTAATACACAATCTAACCTAAAAAAACCTTATTACTAGATAAAATTTTTACTTTTTTCTAATCTGTACGTATCATTCCTTGCCACAAATAATATAATTTGCGCACTGGAACCACACCCGCAGCTACACGTAACCGGAAATCTACTCGAACAGTGGTGGGTGATGCGCCCGTCATGCCATCTCACCCGCTTGCGCTATTAATTAAGCTGCGGGAGGGGGTAAGGAAATCGCCCGCCGGACCGCCAGCAGGTAACAAATTTTCTTGCACGCGGTAAGTCAGTTTGTTGATATATTTAGAGTTTTTTTTTTGTAAAATGTCGTTTTTTTTCACGAAAACAAATAACCACGAGAAGAATTTTCAATAAAATGACATTATATTGATAAAATGCACGGGGTAACTGAGGCACCCTTCGTGGCAACGCGAGTATTGTTTTCCATCTTGGGATTCCGAAGGTTATATAGCTATTGATGGTTTATATAATTTCGTTCAATCAAATTATATTTTGCAACTAAATCAATTCATTATTCGCTTTGCGTCCGTACCTAGTATCACCATTGAAAGTTTGTTTACATGAGATATATCATTGTACGCATACACTATTTAATTTGAGCTTAAAGTAGTTTGTTTTGGATACAATTATGCCTTTTCGTGGCAATGTCACAACCAGATAGCTAAATGCCATGACAGTTGAGACAAAAATAAAAATTTCAACAATAATCAAAAAAGTGTGGCTATGCAAATAGTTGCAATACTCCCTAAGTAAAATATTACTAGTATCAAATTATACTTACTCAAAAAAAGATCACAACATTTCCTACCTAAGAGTAGTTACAGTTTATAGATAGATTGTTAAAGAAGGGACGAAATTAAGACACTGAATTTAACGTGGGTAATTATTTTCCCTTACTTTTTAAACAGTTTTTTTTCTAACCTGGAGAAGTTATGGTAGTGTTTGAAACACATTGGCTTCGAACACAAGTAACGTGGCAGCGGGTAGAAGTTAGGAAGTACTATTTAATAACGTTCTACAAAAAAGAAATAATTTTTTAAAATTCGCACTTTGTAAAAAAATATATTTTTTGAACTGACATGCCTTCTGGGATTTAGAGATAATTATTGTCCATGTAGTTGTTTTGGTGAACGAATACAGCTAAAAAAATAATAAAATGATAAATATTTATCGCATTCGTGGTATCCGTTATGCGTTATGCTTAAAATAGCTACTAACCTTTTCATATTAAAGGATGTTTTAAAACAAACCAAATAATTCAGTGTTTACATAATAGGCCATCTACGATAGAGAAACCAACCCACACAGAGAGCAGAACAAAATCGACAAAGACCGTTGCCTTTTAACCTTTACTGTTTACTTACTAAAGTATTATAGTCCAACTGTAAGTGGCAAAAGTTGTTCGAGAGAAAGTCCCCATAAATAATAAAAATGGCAATTTATTTAAGCGGATAGAAGAGTAGAAATCGAATGGGAAACGTATTTCCATTAATTTAATTCTACCGTTTTGGTATCGGTCTGTGACCATGATTAGAAAGTAACAGTGGAAGGTCGCGGGTTTGAGTTAAAACTAGTTCACAAAATTAAGTGTTCTCTTAACTTTTTTTATACTTTGCGTTGGCTTGTTTCATTTTGCTGATCATTAATTACTGTCAACTAAAATACCCATTAACTTATGGATAAAAAATGCCTAATTTTTAAAGAAAATAAGGCTGTATTCGAAAAAGGACTTCAGTTCATTGTAATTAACCTCCCCTTTGCCAAAACGGGTAGTGAAAATCTCGTAAATTGTTGTCCCAAGTGTATTTTTTTAGTGAAACCTTGTAGATTTGGAATTTTTTGTGTTCCTATAAAACCCATGAATACCTTTAAAACAATAAACTTAAGGACGAGATTAAAAGAGGTTTTTTTTGGATGTGTTGGTATCATTTCTCGTCATAATAATATTTCTTGAGCGTTGGAACCGTACCCGTAGCTACACGTTTCGGTGATACAAATCACACATTGAGTGATGCGCGCCATCTCACTCGCTTGCGCTATTATCAGTGTTGCGTTAGTGGGTAAGGTACCCGCAATAAATCAGTATATCCCCGACCGCCGTTCGTTGATGAATGTAAATATTTTTTTACAAAATTAACCGTATTATGATGATTTTTCATTAAAATACATTACGTGTGCAAGTCATAAGAAGAATTTGCCATAAATATCACGAATAAATAAAAAAGTTTTATAATGATAAAATGCGTGACGTAAAATTAATCACCCCTTATTGCAATACAAGTTTTGTTTTGCATCTTGGCATGCTGAAGGTTAAAGAAAACTATAACACTCAATATCCAAAAAAAATTCCACCAAAATTATGATACCATTTTTGAGAGATAAATGTTTCTCTGCCTGTAATACTTTTAAATTTTAACCAGAATAAGCCAACATTTACAGATGTTATATTTACCATAGCATTTCTCTTTTGAGGTGATTATGTAATTATTGTACTTTGTTTATTGTTTTTTTTTTAATACTGTGCTTAAGTAATCACTACTGAAGAGGTAATCAATAGTTGTGGGATGTATACTGATTTAAAAATATTCAAATGTAAATTCATATAAGTTGTTTTGAAACCCATATCCCAAATTGAAAATGAAGTATTTTTTAATAATGCTTTCACACAAAATGAACTTCATATTTAAAATATCGCTGTTCAAAAAAGTTAGTTATCATTGACTCAGAAATTGGAGATATTTTCCTTATTTTACAAATAGCAGACATGCCCAAAACACTTTTGTCAAGTTGCTTATTCAATAGTTGTTATTTATATATATGTAAATTATTGTTTTTTGGTTTAATTCGTACAACTCCATTTAATGTTTTAAAAATTTAATTTAAATAAATTTAATAATGTTATTATTAAGTTCTGCAAGTACTTTTAGTTTTTATTATTGTGACAGCTGTTTCGGCGTGCAAGGCTAACTTAAAACTGCGGTTAATCCACATTGTGACGAATTATTTACATGATTTTATTTACTCCACTCAATTCCAATTTGGACGGGTTTTTTAAAATAATGATTATTATCGGTAAAACCGATTTTGTTGGAAAATAATTAAAATTCTCTATTCTATGAGGTTTTTACATTCATAATGTGTTTACCCGTATTTAAATAAAATTAAATGGATTTATTTAAATGTGTTATATTGTTTTGATAATGTGAACATACTGAGACGTGGTGAATAAATCATTTTTTTTACTTTATTAATTAATTTTATATTAGGATCATTCATTCGTTTATTAATTTCTAATTGTTCAAGTAAATTTAATCGAAGAGCCTTTCTTTTTATATGTAAGCGTTTAGGCTCGTTGTTCGTCAGATGTATATTTTTTTTAATTTTTGCTATAATTAGTAGTATTATTTTATGGGAGTTTAATTCCATTAGAATTTTGTGTGATCGTACTCGTAATTTTCCTATTCCACAAGTATTTTCTGAATTTCTAAGACTGTTATTTATTCCATAGAGTAATATTTCCAGTATAATGCAATGTTTCCACCCTCATATTCTCACGGCTTTTATCGTGCAGGCGTCGCTTCGGCCATAGTACGCAAGACGAAGAAGAGCGCCTCCGTCGCGGCGCGGGCGTTATTTGTCGTCGGCCATTAACGTCGTGCTAAAGTGTCTCGCGCTCGGTGCGCGCGCAGAATCGCGAACACTATATCGTATCGTTGCGAATTTAAACCGGCAGAGGTTCAAACGCGTTCTAAATTTAAAATAAATATTACGAGATATCTTGAAAGTGCCGACCGTGGTGAAATAATGCCAGATTTTGTGGACAAACTGGGGTATTCGCTGAACTCCGTCTATGCCAGGTGTAACTTTTTTGAAAATTTATGTAATGTCAAATTTTACGTAAGTATTCTGTGATACATATCTCATTGTTGTGATACTTCACCTAAGGGACACTTATAAAAATTGGAGTAAAATATTTAGTTGTTTTCTTGTTTTGGAATAGACTAGAAGAGGATTGAACCCTCGACGCCTAGGTGAAACCCGATGTCTTGGACCGCTTGACTAACTAACCGATAAAAGCAAGAGAAACATGTTTCAGTATCATTGAAGATATATGCCTCTCGCACTAGAAAACTGTATGCAATTTATATGGCCTTAGTTCAAGATAGATAGATTCATTAATATAGGTGGGTAACTCACACGACTTCATTTAATACTCTGATTTACACGAAAAAAAAATAAAGAATTAACTATTGTAAACCGATCACAGGCTGAGTTGGCATCACGTCTGGGTCGTGAGTTCAACTCATGGGCAGGCTAATTCCTCCATCACGACACAAGCAACATCTTCCGCTTACTGTGATGGTTGTAGAATATTTTCAAATATTTGTCTTCATTGAAAAAAAAAAAAAAGGATATAAGATGGCTGGATCGAATAAACATCCAATAATAGTAGTTCAAGAAAAATTAATGAAACAGCGGTATCCCAATGAGAAAGAAATCGTTTTATATCTTAAACAAATTATAATTAAACGTAAATTTATCTTCCATTTCGATAGCGTTTCTACGGTGCGTGGCGTTAGGTGTGAATGATCCGTTACTTACGGCGGCATTTGCAACGGCTTAACGACTAACGTAGACGTAACGTAGTAGCGAGTAAGGAAATAGCGTAGAATGTTTGCTTCAGCGTGGCGTATTGGGCTACACTGTACAGTAACTGCTACAGCGTTTGGTGGGATTTCCTCGCAAATGGTTAATTTGTAAATTGAAGCCTCTTTCGTACGGTATAAATACGAGGCTTTGTTTGTTTAGGCAAAATATAACATTCCGTTTATAAGTGATCGTAGTACAGTTATAGTACTGATTTCATGCGTTAAAGATCTTATGATTAAATCGGTTGTTAAAAAAAAATATTCGTTACTTTTTTATAGTCTTTCATTTATAATACACCGTTTTTTAAATAGGTACATGCATGCTAATGTTTACAGCAAAGTAAATTGGTGATCGAACAAATTATCATACATAGCAACACGTCCGCCTTTATGCTTTTTTGATATTGCAAAACTCTAAATAAAGTGTTAATAAATAAATAAAAAAAATCAATGTTGACGTGTTTTCAAAATTTCTAAGAACGTGTATTTTGCCCGCGTTTCGTTATTTTGTCGCTAGATTAACTGTATAGAGGTGTTCAAGTTTCTGTATTAAAATAAGATACTCCAGTTTTTTTTTTTCAATAATGACGTTCAAACTTAAATATCAGTATACTTAGTTTTTTTTTCTAAAGTTTTCAAAAAAATATATAGTTAAAATAATATTCAAAGCTTCAATTTTTCAAAGCCCACCGAAGAGCTCCAAACTTATGGCTGGTCAGTTTTGCTCAGTTTTGAGGTTAGGTTAGATTAGGTTATTATATTATTTCTTTACTTATTTAGAGTTTTGCAATATCATAAATGAAACCAATCAGGTATTTACAAACTATGTTGCAGTGACTGTCTTCGTTCTCAATAAGTAAGACATATCGTAATGTTAATACTAAAATAACGAAACACTTTATGACTCAATCAGATATTTGAAAATGATTTTATTTCAACCGATCGTCTATTTTAAAAAGATAAAAGGGCTTAAATTCTACACCATAATAAATAAAGGCGACAAATTAGATAGTTTAGAAGCACTTGAAATTAGAAAATCCCTAAATATAATTTCTAGGATCTTGAATGAACAAGTAATTTTTTTTTTTTTTTTTAATTATTAATTATTTAATTATTTTTGTTTTATTAAGTCAATAGATGTCTCATATAAATAAAAAGTCGGATGTAAATCCGAGACACTGTTTAAGTTTGCAATTGAGTTCGGGTAGAACTTTGTAAACATCATAAAAATAGCTGCCAATAATATGAGATTAAAAATGGAAAGTAATATTCACAAACCTTGAATTTGAGATATGATATCGGTGAAGATGACACAAATTGAACTTGTCTCATTAGCTAAGTCGGTTGAGCGTTGCCCCGGATAGGCAGAGGACCTGGGTTCGAGTCCCAGATGCGACTGAAATATTTTTAGTTTCTGTCCTTTTGTCCGAATTCATCTTTCATTTAGGTTTGTTAATATTATTTTCTTCAATGATTAAGTAAATTTATCACTGAAAAAAAAAAAAAAAATTATTGTACAACGCGCAAGAGTCCTAACTGCTCCCAACCGTCTGCAGCCAGTGAGACTATGGCATCCCCAATCGGGTAATATTATGAGGCTGAAGGTATTGGGGATAGAAGGAGAAGGGGAGAGGAAAGTGAGGAAATACCTGGCTATCTGATCACCAAACACGGCTAAAAGCCATTTCAAGCAACGTTTCAATTCTGAATGGTCTCTCACCAGGGCGATACTGAGATTATCTTCCACTCTGGAACGTGCGAAAATATACTATACATTATTTTTAAATGAATTAATTGTGAAGCAACACAAATTACTTAAATAAAATTTAAATGCGCACGCCGGGATTTGAACCCGCGAACTTCGGATTCGTAGTCGAGAGCCTTACCCCTCGACCATGGAGGCCGTCTAGTCCTACTCTAGATATTTTTCCTGTGAATCACTCTATCCTGCCTGGAAACCCCGTAATTACACTTTCCCCTCCCACTTCAACACTATAATATATAACATTCATGCATGTCTGTCATTATTTTGAATTTCATGTGAGTTTTATTATGTATTTATTTATTATATTACGTACGCCTTAGATGGGTTTTTACATATTTTGTTAATTACAATAGTCACACAGGTGCAAAACACATCACAATAGGTCCATAGATAAAATTGATAGCCTTCACGAAATGCAATAACTAAATATTTCATTCATCTCCCGAAAAAAATCAGGATTAACATAGTGTAAGTACCATTCCAAATAATTAGCTACAGAGGCGAATATTCAAAACATACCCACATTCCCTGATACTTGTACTCTAGACACATATTTTAATAATTTTTCGTGATATACTCGTATGCAATAATCGTCTGTTTGAATTTGTACTCCGATCAGTTTAACATATCTACTTTATCTGAAAAAGTATTACCTCCTTCGTGAAGTCTACGTTCAAGTTATTATAGTCCAGACTATGGAAGGGTACTTCCGAAACCGGTCGATCATTATAATTAATCGGAGGGGCTTAAAACACATTTATTTGTTTATATTATGAATTTAAAATACTATTTATATCGTATACGAAAACTATTATTGAAACCATAAATTAAACTATTTCATACAGATAACTTAAAGAAAATATTCAACTTTCTTCCGTAATAGCCCAATCATACGATAATAAGAACTTAGAAATAATTAATTTACCTTCATGCTTATATTAAATTCGTCTTTTAATACACAAATTGCCTTCAAATCGGTTTATTGTTTTGACATGACATGACAACAAAATCACGCGAAAAAATGAAGAGTTCTTTCGTGACTTAGTTTCATATTTTATTAAGGCGCTGTAATCTTTCAGGTCAAAAGAATACATAACTTCGTAATGGAAACACAATTCACAGAATTTTCCCATAAAATTTATTCAATAATGCTAGAGGATAGTTAAATTTGAAAAGAACCAATGCAGATGGCAACTAGGTTTTTTTTCCTTTTCCTCATAATGGGGGATTAATCTTGTTTTGAATTTGATATACTATAAATATGATATATTTAACGTATTTTCTTTGAGTGCTGCTCCGTCCTTGATGTGAATTATAAACTTTACATGTAAGCTTTCAGATCTTCTACTTTTGAAGCTTCCCTTCTTTGAGAATCTGAGGCAAATGGCATGAAGGAGCTTGCAATTTGACTTCTTTCGAAATCAAATAAAAATACAACGTGCTGTCGTTCCCTACGTTGAATTTTATGGAAAATAAGTATGTCCAAGAGTTGCCGTGGCTCTTGCTTGTACCATGGTCTATTTATTCAGTCGTGGTGTCCATAGCGTACCTACGAATCCCGTACAGCGTTTTTTAGAAATTGCACAGGAGTTCCAACCGTCTGGAGCCAGTGAGACTGTGGCATCTGCAATTTGGGTATGTTGTGATGCCGAAGTTAGTGGGGTGCAGGAATGTGGAGAAGTACCTGAATATTCAGATGTGATAACCAAACACGGATAAAGCCATTTCAAGCAACATTTGATTTCTGAATGGTGGTCATTCACGGCGATGCCGAGAGTATCTTCCATGCATGTAGCACATATAATATATATTATCATTAAATTACGTATGAAATTTACTAAATACGTAATGAAAATAAAACAATAACTTTGATTATAACCTCGAGAATTTAATTTTATTTTATTAAGGACCTACCGGTTTTGCTAAATACATATTTTTTTAATTCAATGTAAATAAAATTGAACAATTTTGTTAATAATTTTTGCAAATTATTTCGATATTTTATTATTGTGATGGCAAACACATTGAGATGGCTTATTTATATGATTCTATTTACCCCCCACCTAATTTCAATTTTCACGGTGCCTAAAATGATTTATTACTGGTGAGACCGATTTACTGAATACGCAGAGAACGAAACAACTGTCACAATAAAAAAAAAAACTAAAATACTTTCAGAACCTAATAATAGAATTATTAAAATTGATTTTCCTTAAATAATAAAAATAATAAATTTAAAAGAGTTCTAGGAATTAAACAAAAATCAATAATAAAATAAAATTAACATTAACTTCCGCAATTCGAGATTATAGTCCACGACCTTCCAATTGAAAATAATAAATACATGGCCGTTGGGCTAGTGAAAGTTAAAGTTGGCAGATGGATTGATTATTACATCGCCTTAGCATCGTGATTCCTGGAGCGACCTGCTCGTATTGCGCTTGCGTAATATAATACATTCAAGTTAACATTTGTCATCCCTTTGTCTCCAAGGAAAGTTGTCTTACTTCTCCCAATGGAGGTCTTGATCTCTCGTATTAAGTAAGTCGAATGTCCCGGAATCCCATTTATTAAATCTCAAACAGCACTTGGAACCCGATGACTGTTTTTTTGGGATACAACTTATATCAAACAATATTTGAAACGTGCGTTCCACGTAGGCATACAAGCAATACCATACCTTACTCACATAAAAAAAATGTAAATATAATTAAAATGAATAAAAATATCGCAGCGGCGCGCGCGCCCCATTATCCGCCCTACTATGCATGTCAAAAGCAGTAACTAAGCATGCAAAATAACGCACGTGTGATGATCAAAAGTTGACTATATTCCACAAAAAAAATACATGTGTGTGCGATGCCAATTCAAGGGAAGACTCGTTTGTGTTAATGTCAAAAAAGGCCATGCCTTTCGGTAAAAATCACAAACGTAGCAATCGGTGCCATTTATTGGTACCTCTATTAATTAGCACAACTTTACTAATAGGATTTTATGTTGGCTTTCTTTCATGTAACTGTGTGATCGAAAAAAAATATAGAAATTTTCTATATTCAGTAATTGGCTTGTAATATGCACAAAAGAAGCGGTTATGCGGATATTTAATGTGGCAGGTAAACCCAAAAAATATCGGTCAAAGCTAGCAGCTTTACCATACTAGTGGCGAAAAACGATTGTGGCAAGTTTAATATCAATTAATTCGCTGTTTTCCTGCTACCTACCCCGATTAAAAACTCTGTGCATACTACCGGAAAATATACACAGAAAATATATTCTGTACGGTACATCACTGGTCTCCATATCAAACATGTATTTTCACAACAAAAATTTTTCATGAACGAGATTCATTAATTATCGTTGTCGCCAACTAAAAACAGTTAAAAAATAAAATCCATTCTTATCTCACAGTTCAGGTAAAAATAACAATTACACTGGTTTTAAGTGACACAAAATTAATCTAAAGCAATGGGGATTTTTTGTGGTTCGCTCTAAACAAAGAATTTTGTTTGTGAATTTAAAACCAAGGGACATCAGAGCGGGTAATTTTGCCAAATTTTCAGCGAAGGTTTTTGTTCTGTACAGCGAAGAATAATCAGAGAAGGGTAGCAAACCTGCGGTCGGTGAAAGCGAAGGGCTGTAAATATATTTAATTGATCTTTGAATGTTGCAAATTGCTATTCAGAAAAGGGGCATTTGTCTGGTAATGGATTTTTGTGAAAAAATAAAACAAAAGACCTTCGGCCCATAAAAAAAATCTCGGAAAAACAAGCGTGGTAATTGACCCTCACTATTTTTAACTCCATTTGGAGGTTTAATTATATATTTTTTTTCATGAATAATTTTCGACTATTATGATGATTCTGGATGGGTTATATGAAGATAAATACATTTTTTTGCCCTTAAAAATATATCTATTTAAATCACAAAAAAAACTCAACAAATTTTTGGTAATTTAATTAAATGATTTTCAGTTTAACGTAACATTTTCGGGTTTTTATAGCGAATTTTCCTTTTTATTATATCAAAAAACATCAATACACTAATTAGAATTGTTATTAATTTTACATTACTTAGTAAAAAGTGTGTGCACTAGGCCGCACGATTGTCCATTTCTTCTAGATATTTCAAAATTCAATTAAACCAGTGAAAAATTATATTTTTAGATTTTATTAAACTAAAATAAAATAACCCTAAAATGTAAGAACGTCTAAATTAAGTTTTAAATATATATTTTCCTGGAAACTCAACTTCATTATACAAACTGTTTCACTAGATATAACTTACCCTGAAAAGCGCGTAGGTCGATGGTTTGAGAAATAAGTTTGGTAGTTGAACCGGAAAAGGGTTAAAATATCAGAAGTATTTATTATCGAATATAGCAAATAATTCTTCTTCCATAAAGGGTAGTTCCGGTTTTCTAAAGCTGGAGGGAATATATTCATTTGTGTTCGTGAGTACGAGTGTCCTCGGTAATATAATAAATTAAATTCAATATTTTTAAGGAAAAGCACATTAAGCTAGCATATAGAAAAGTTAAAATTAGCCTTCCTTTGCCACCGCTGATCGCGGGATTTTCTCAAGAAACATGATTAAATACCTCAAACTTCCGTCGTTCCGGTTGGAGCGGGAAGATTTCACAAAAATAAGTTCGGCAAACATTACCGCTAGGCGGTATAAAAAAGATTTATTAGCGTCGCGACGCCGACGCCGCTACGGTGCGCGACGCCTCGAGGCCCGGTTAAGGCTGTGTTTAAGGCTGTGTTTCGCCGTGAACGTGCATACGTAAACATCCCAAATTCAAAATAACAAGAGTTTAACAAAGTGGAAAGACAAAAAGGTGAGTGAACAAATTCTAAAGCAAATTTCATTCAAACACTGAATTTTCCAGCAAAATTATTGGCGACGAGAATTGTTATCTTTCGTGGCTCAACGAAAATATTTTTAAAAATAAAATGGTTAAGCTTAATGCAGAAAACAAAAAGGAATTAAGAGATTATAACATAATGCGTTAAGTTGATTCATGGCTGATCGTAAATTCATCAACAATATTGTATAATATATGTTTGTTAACAAAAGGAATCTTATGGCATGGTTTATGCGTGGAATGAATTCATTATTTTCATTAACCGGAAAATTTATATATAAAACAGGAATACACATTTTCTTAGTATAGAGCCAATTTCCACAAAACCCGTAGATAATAAAACTGACTGGTATTAACAAAAAAATATTTTGGTTCATCTGTTACGTTGATTGTTTGTCTATAATTCGCATTATTTTATAATAACTGATTGTTCAGATTTCCAAATTATAGAACCGTCCTGCCAAATATCATGCTGATTGTGATAGCGATACATCTACTGACAATGGATAAGGTTTGTCCATGTATACATGAAACAATTCAGTTAACGGTAGCATAGATTTTTCGATAAACGTTACCAAAGGTGAGTTCAAAAGAACTCTCTTCAAATTGTTATTATTTAATATCAATAACATGAGCAATTCACAGCAACACACATATAACATGATATCAAAAATAAGTAAACACCTCAGCACAAGTTCTCCGAGAGTTATATTCACGAAACACTATAACATGCAAACCATTTACAGTACACATCATTCTTACTTCGCACAACACAATGTAAATATAAATACCGAAATATTTTTTGGATAAAAATTGAATTTTACTGTAAAACGAATAGAAATAAATAAACACAAATCGTTGTATTTAATCATTGAAGAGGATAACATTATTAATATAGTCATTTCGATTAAAGGTGAAATAGAAAAATACACAAAAAATAAAAAGGTAACGGCCGCAACTGGGAAATTCAGATTTATTGCTATTACCTATCATCGTAACTAACTAACTATATCGCCGTTTCTCCGCAGGGGTAGGCAGAGAGGACGGACTGCCAAACAACTCGATCTTGGCATACACTTCTTGCTTCATTCACATTTATACAACGTCTCATATGGTCTCTTCTGTTATTCCGACTTCTGACATGGTTCGACTCAAGTATTTGATTCACTTGAACGTGCCATGTTTTCTGGAACGTCCCCAGCTTCTTACATGACCGGATATTTTTTTTACCTTTCTCATTACGCTTACATCAAGCCTTGCATTCTTTACGAATCTCAACATTTTGATATGATCATAAATGGGTTTACATATTCGACTCAGAGATCTCATTTCTACAGCATTCAGTCTACTTGAATCCGTCCTCTGCCAGTTTCATGCCGCACTGTCATACATCATGGTTGGTACCTCTTTGTACAACGTTAATGGAGTTGCCTGCATTCACCCTTCTTTCATAATCAGTCTTTCCATCTCTCGTAAACATACTTCCCAAATATACAAACTCATCGAATTCATCTAAGTATTATTCATTGATTAAATATTACGATGAAGTATTTAGGCTTTAATAAATAATTCCAATAAATTGTATAAAAAATGTGGTTTATCCAGCTGGGGATTGAAAGTAAATTAAGTAAACTTTTTAGTTGAGTATTTATTAATTATATCCCGTTTTTAAAACAAGGTATCAAAAAAACAAGTATGTATTAATTAATTTCACAGAGAAGGGATCGGATTGAGATAAATATGATGTTTTATTGTAATAATTATGCAAATCAGTAAGTTTTTATTCGATTATCTAAGGAAAATATAAATCATGCACAAAATGAATAAAGAGAAGGGGGGGAGGGAGAATAAAATGTATACCAGTTAGAAGCTGAGTGGTCAAAAGTGTCTGGTTCCCACCCAGGCATCGCTAGTTCAGGATAGGAGTATAAGATTTTTCAAAATGATGAGCTCACTTTCGTACTGTTTCGTACCGTCCAGCATTATACGTTATATGTGAGTGATCTACATAGCAATTGAACGAGGAGGTCCAACAGTTTCGAATCCCTCCGCTAGATTGATTTCAGTTGCAAAAACGAACGCGTGCGTTCTCGCGCCCCCAAGGAGCCATTTCGCGTAAGTTGTGAGTAAAATGGCTACTATGCAGTGCATGGTTTTGAACCTCCAACTCAGAAAGCGTATTTGTCGTAGGTATTTGCTATTTTAACAATCTGTATGTCTCCGTAAAGGAAAAGTCCCGGGCTGACCGCGTGTATCAGCGGAGAACGTGCGAATTTGAGTATATTTTTAATAACCCTGTACACAGAAAAAAAAAAGTATCACGTTATTCGTAAAGAGAGAATGTATGCTTTTATTTTAATTAAATAAAACAATTGTCTAGCCCAGCACCTCCACGGATTCTCTGATCAGTGGTACCACCAAAAGAACAGCTAATCGCTGACATGCCATTTCTCGTCGAATATTTCTCTTCGTCACTACCTGGAAAATGTATTGAAATCACAGTCCTCCTGCCCGTGATTGAATTATAATTCGGAACTAGAATGAAAAATATAATGGCTTTAAAAATATATATTCATCAGCAAAAGCCGATTCTGAATGTATAACTTTTATTATATATACGTGGAATTCATGTTTAAAAGTAGATAAAAAACAGTACCATCAAAACACCTCGTTATGTTGGTATCATTGCATTTGGAACATCTGACGTCACGTGCGCATTTTGTTTTTGGATTAGTATTGACGTTTTTTTTTTTCGATTTGGTTTTGTATTTTTTTAGTTTTGTCGAAATTAAAACATAATTTAGGTGACTTTAGCTCTATAATTGTTGTTCAATAAAAAAAAAACTATTATAAATGAAAAAAATAGAGTATTCATCAGCAAACCAATTATCATTACGGATATTATGATAATGTTAATGCTCAATACTAGTATTATCGACGGCCTCGATGGTCGAGGGGTAAGGCTCTCGACTACGAATCTGAAGGTCGCAGGTTCAAATCCCGGCATGCGCAAGTAAATTTTATTTGATTAATTTGTGCTGTTTCACAATTAATTAAGTTAACAATAATATAAAGTATATTTGCGCACGTTCCAGAGTGGAAAATACTCTCAGTATCGCTCTGGTGAAAGACCAACATTCAGAATTGAAAAGTTGTTTGAAATGGCTTTTAGTCGTGTTTGGTGACCAGATCTGAATAGCCAAGTTTTTCCCCACTTTCCTCTGCCTCTTCTCGTTCCTATTCCCAATACCTTCAGCCTCGCAACATTCCCCGATTGGGGATGCCGTAGTCTCACTGGCTCCAGACGGTTGGGAGCAGTTGGGACTCTTGTGCGGTATTCGTGTAAAACATAAACGAAAATTATTCCTTGAGTTAACCGTTTCTAAAAATGTATACAATTTTATTTCTTATGGTTTACCGTAAATAGAATATAAAATTACGTACGATGAAGCTCATCTTTGTTTTGACATTTGACATTCTAAAATCAAAACTGATCAAAACCGACAAACCATAGATTTGAAGCGTATTGGCGGGCTTTGAAAAATTAAAACTTGAAAATTATTTTAACCGTGATAACTAACTTGTAAAAACACTAGTATTTAAGTTTGAATTTCATTATTGATAAAAAAAAAATTAAAAAATTGGACTTGAATTCCTTATTCAAATCGATCGTTTCAAACTCTTCAGACCTAAAATAATCTTTGCCTAAATTCCATAATCTACATTTTTCTGCTCTCATTAACGAAACATTACGTCAAAGATATAAACTGCTCATTTCGCATACTTGCATACTACGTACACACGTCACCCATTAACACAATGTACCCATTACAATAAGACATTGATGCATATCATATATTCCCACAATTTAAAAAATGTAATATCTGCAAATTGTATATTACTCTCGTAACCATTGTATTCTTATTGTTTCTAGATTTTTTTTAAATTTTGAAAGTGGTTGATACTTCATAACTACCCCGTGAAGACATTCTGCCTTGTGATCAGTTAGCTAGTTAGTTAGAAGTATGTAGATATCTTGTAGATGAGTTGACGATATAGCTCTCGGAGCGCGGATAGGGGTTGTCCGGGCGGTAGTTGTCGGAGGCTTTATAGCCGACGCTAATCCCGGAGGCTGAGGAGGAGGTGATAATCTTCCGGGCGAGCCTAAACCCACCCGCTTCAAAACTCTAACCCGTCATGTCCCGAGACCGAACCGGGGGCTGGGGCTGAGAGTTGCCGCGTTCTAAGCGTGGTAGGCTTACGTACTTCCTAGCAATGGGAATTACATGATAACATGTTTGTATAATATTATGCGATGCTCATATCTAAAAATAGAGACTTTTCGACGTTTCTAATTATTATTGGTATTTTTATTAATGGAATGAACGAAAAGGTAATTGGCTGATATTATAATTGGCTTCAAAATATACCTACTTACATTTTTTTTTTCTGAACAAAATATAACAGTTAACAATTAAGTAACATTTACTTTGCACTTAATTTGCCATTGTTCACTGTGGTGAACGTTCTTAAAAAATGTCCTTGCGTATTTGAATTCAGATGCTACATTCCTTAAATTTGAAAATGTTCACTATGGTGAACGTAATTGTTCACTGATGATAAAAGCATCCCTTTCGTAATATGTAGATATATGTGCATATTAATAATGTCGTGAATACATAGTATATTTTTTAATTCATTTGTTAATAATGACGCCACAAAGTGAATACCAAACTTTCGAAGATATTATATATATTATCATCAAATGAAACACTCAAACATTGTTTTATCCACATTTATTTTATACGCCTACCGGTTTCGGAATAACCATTCCATCGTAAAGGCAAGTGTATAGTGAACAATATTACAAAATTATGGAAGAACATACATAGTAAATGGTACAGTGGGGTGGAGAGTGTGGCTATGGATTAGTAAGGAGTGGGGGAAGAGATAGAGATTGGAAACATATTTTTCGTTGTTCCGAAACCGGTAGGCGTATAACATAAATGTGGTTAAAACAATGTTTGAGAGTTTCATTTGATGATAATGGATAACCACAAAGTGATAGCTTCATACGATAGCACATATATATTATTGCTTAACAATCTTTTTGGACGGAAATACCACGGCTAATGAAATTGCATATCCAGCTTGCCTTTGTTACGGCAACTCAGTTTAATGTAATATAAATAAAATGAAATAAAATTCACCACGTTAACATTTTGTGTAAGCTGTTCTATTCTGTATTTTCTCAGTCAATTCCTACAATATTAACATTCTGAATTCCAGAAAATTCTTGAAGTAGCAACATTCTACGCGCCTTTAGTATGTACCGTGTAGATTCCACATGAACATATTCCCCCAGTAACAATCTGTTTTGCAGTTTAGTCGGGGGCGAGGTTTTTCAATGCATTAATTTATTCAGACCTGTATTTATCCGTAATTACCGTTGATAGCAATCGCCTGTTACGTTTTTATTTCTGCCATTTTGTAGTCCCATTTTCTGTGAGAGAAAAAAAACTAAATAGAGAGAAAAAAGCAACGAAAGGGGATAAAAGGACGAGGGAAGATCTCGAGTCCATAATTAATTAATTGCATTGTCCAATTAACTTTGCGGTGGTTACGAAATTCTAGGCGTAAATTCGATTGTTTGTAAACGCAATTATGATTTCAATTACGTTATTTGTTATTTTTTTCGTAGCGTGTGCTGTGATTTTAGGAGCCACAAAGAAAGTTTATTTGCTGAAGTAAAAATAGTAATGTTTTACCACTTAGACCAGATTTGTAACAAAACAAGTTAATATGATGATTTTCTTGTACGAGCATGAAATTTTATTTTGTGAAACTGTTCTGGTGCCGCGTCATATGATTTTATGAAGTTTAAAAACTAAAATTAAAATATGTTTAAAAAATAGAAACCATTTTTTCTTCTATATTTGATTTGTTCGGTAAAACATTTTATTTTGTTTTATCATGGTTATCATTGACTATTAAATACTGTGAGATTTTCACTCCCGATATAAACGGAGTATGTGTGATTTCTTCAATCGATTGATTTTCACTTTCTGGCATCATTATTAACCGTTTGAATGCCAATCGGCGATATTCGTCGATTCGTGTTTTTACGAAGATTGCCGATCTTCGATTTTCGTCGATTGCGTCAGTCGTGTTTTATCGCGCGTACGTCGGGTGTGCTGCTGCGACATCGGTAAATATTATCGTAATATTATCTTAATAGTTGTATGAAAGTAATAAACCGTTTTAAATTCGGATTCACTTATTATTTTTTTATTTTAGGTAATATAAAAATGATAATGTCGAGCGAGTACTAAGGAATGTCTGACAGCGGGAGCAACGATTTTGAATACACTACAAGTAGTTCTAGTGAGAGTAGCTCTGATGAGTGAGGTCACCGATCAGATATCAGTGTTTCCCGACCGCAGGATGCGAATTTCCAGTAATGCTTCGGATCGTGACCAAGAAATGGAGAGTAACACCAGAAATGACTCATTTTCATATGTACCGTATTTTGAATTTTTGTTTTTTTTTAATTAAATACCGTGTTCATTTATACAAGCGTTTTATTCCAAATATTTCAATATTTTTTAATAAAACACCGAAAAAATCATCAAAATCCATGGAAATTCAAATAATTTACGGGATTTAAGAAAAAATACATTTTCAAAAAAAAAACTCATTTTTGGTGGCATTTTACAAGCAACTATATGACTTTTCTTGGCACTCAAACGGTTAATAAATAAATTAAATAATGTACTTTGTATTCACCATTTTATGTCTAGATGTTTCGAAAGCGATGCTTTCTTCGTCAGGAATATGTAGAATAATAATAAAAAATTTAATAATAATAAGTATAATCGTTTTATTCCATGTATTCCTAATGAAAAAACCATCGCATTCGAAACATCTTGATATCCATGTATATTAATAAAGTTATCGATACAAAGTATATAATTTTATTCATTCATTTAGAGTACGTATGATTTATATTAGAAGCAATTGTTTTGTGGTCTGACACTATATTAAGTAAAACTAATCACTTCGTAGTTTGACTATATATTAAATAAATCATTTATTTTTGCTATTTGATAATGGATTAAATAAAGCAATGCAGGAGCAATGATGTCAGTGGACCACACGCTGAAGTGCTCCTTCCGGATCCTGAACGTTATAAACCACGAATTTATTACATTTTAACTCCAACTGATTTCGCTTAGATCAACCTTCGTCAGGGCAATTGTAATAAATAAAGTATAACACAGAGTTATCGGTTCTATATAGGTACAGAAAACATTAAAATGAGACAGAATACAAAAAAGGGAGAGAGTAAAATATTAGAGGGAAGCAACAATTGAAAGGTATTGTGTCTAAGACGGAGACACCATTTAAAAAAAAAAAATTTTTTAATTATTTTTAATTTTGATAAAACGTGATTACAAAGACATGTTCGATGTCTGTCTCACTGGGAACATTTCTGTGTAGAGATAGTCATAGGAAGTACACAAGTAATATAATTTAATAAAAGAAATATAAGAACTTTGATATGGAAGAAGCTTTAAGATATTATATAGGTGTATAGAGGTTAGGTTGTATACTAGTATTATATATATAAAGGAATGGTAGATAAAACAGTGTAATGGAGGCATAATAAAATTAATAATTAGAGAAAGAAGTTTTTCAAAAATTTAAATGGTAATGTGTTGCATTTACACATGACAGAGACATATTTCTTTTTTTTTTTTTACATGTACACCGCACTAGAGTCTCAACTGCTCCCAACCGTCTGGAGCCAGTGAGACTATGGCATCCCCAATTGGGAAATGTTGTGAGGCTGAAGGTATTGAAAAGGGGGAGGAGAAGAGGAAGAGGGAGGTGGGGAAATACCTGGCTATTCAGATCTGGTCACCAAACACGGCTAAAAGCCATTTCAAGCAACGTTTCAATTCTGAATGACGGTCTTTCACCTGGGCGATACTGAGAGTATCTTCCACTCTGGAACGTGCGCAAATATACTACAAATTATTTTAAATTAATTAATTGTGAAACGGCACAAATGAGTAAAAATAAAATTTACTTGCGCACGCCGGGATTTGAACCCGCGACCTTCGGATTCGTAGTCGAGAGCCTTACCCCTGGAGGACCATGGAAGCCGTCGGGTTAGTGGAAAACACGCTACATAAGTACGTAATAATAATAAAATGGGTTCGTGAGGTAATATAATTATGTTACAAATATAACATAACTTTAGTTATTATAATTGCTCTGACGAAGCTTAGTCAAAGCGAAACCAGTTGGCGTTAAAATGTGATTTATAATAATGTATTTTATTTAATAACATGAGCACAGTTCATTACTTCGAGAGACATCGGAATTAAAGATCATTTTGTATATGAGTGCAGTTGGAACTAAAACTTTGGAAGTTAAAATTTAATCAAATCCCTGTACTGTACCCATTGTAAAAAATTGCGTTTCTTTTCCTAAAAACGATCAAGAACATAATTAATTATTAAAATATGTACCGAGATTAAATAAAATCTCTAATATATATACAATACATAAAAATCAATGTAAGTTTGTTTATTTGTTTGCCCTCGATTTTCTCCAAAATTACTGGACTGGTTTTGCTGAAAATATCACAGTTTGTTCTTGTTAGTGCCGGGAAGGTTTAAAGAGTAGTTTGAATGAAATCCAATATGTAAAACTGTTGCTATAACGTTTTAAGATTAGTATGAAAAACATTGAACCCGCCATGTTTTATTTAGGTAAGCCCATAAATATAACACTCTGGATAGCCACAGATTGCATGATGAATGAAATAAAATATTAAAATGTATGTTTCTTTATTTGGAGATAGTTACTTTCGTTGTCAAATCAATTATGTCACTCCGATGACAAGTGAAAAATACCGAGCAAGGCCGGATACACATAAGCTAGTAACTATATAATAATGCTCAGTAGTATTGCGATATTTTATTTATTCTAAATGTGTTATTTTAATAAATATTTTTAAAATGGTTAGATTTTTTTTCATATTAGCGCGCTCCCCCCTCTCTTTCGTATTAACATATGTCACCTTTTTTTAAATGTTCAGTTTCCGCTCAGAAGATAATTTCTAGGTCTTAAGTCGCTTGCTTTCAACACTCTCTTAATGTTACTATGTTATTTTACTTTTATACCTTATCAAAGGAAACCATTTAACAATTCTGCAGAATATCACTATATTGGTGAGAATATCGTCCTTATAGCAGGTGGGGAATAGAACAATAACTAAACGAAATAATGCAAAATTGTACCAACTGAAGTTTCTCTAAGGCATATTTTTGTTGTTATCAGTAATTTTGAATTGCTTCAGCTGCTTTCCCAAGCACGTATTCAGTTCATTGACACCCAGACAGACTTGCGTTTTGATTAGATGGATTTGGTTTGATATTTAATTATTTTTTTTAAATCGGATCGCAATTTTGAAGATGATAGTACCATTTTATAGCCACCCTCCAACATCCCTGCTATGAGGAAATTCTGAAACTTAAATGCATCCATTTACAGTGTAATTCGTAATAGTTTCTCTATTTCAAACTCGAAGGAGTCATTTGAATAAATTAAATAAATGCCTTTCAATTCCGCATTACTCCTGCTTCCTCCATAATGTGTTCAAAGCACCACAGAGAGGAAATTCACGACGCAAAGCGGGTTCTTTCGTCCTGAAAATATTTTTTTTTAAACAAAACGTTCCTTGAAATAACATTTTATTAATTTTAACACGATAAGAATACCTTAAAAATTCCAACGATATCACCAGAAAGATAAAGGTATAATAAATGGAATTGTTAATCCCATATAAGCGCGACTTCAAACAGTGTTCCATTTCATTATGGGTGTGGTACCTACGTACTGCATGGAGGAAAATAGAGCAACTTCGATCTGTAGTGTCGTATGTAATAAAAATATGATAAATTTAATAGATTAAGATTACGTCGATTTATGCAACTACATGTTTTCTAATAAATCTTAAGTATACCTAAGAAAATTTAAAATAATGTCCATATATAACGTCTTTAACTTAACTTAACTTAACCTAATCATTACCTACGAGTACATACATAATATAACGATAGCATAAAAATTGCTTTCGAACGATTTAATTTTTACAATAAAAAATCATGTTTTTTCATGTTTGCGCCAACGATGTTTCTATGTATGCATAATAAGATTCTTTTATTGGATTTATTTGTCGCATTCATCTGAATAACTGCTGACAAGCTGCGTGCAGTAGCTTAGCAAGTACGAATTTCCCGAATATGAAAATAATGGAAACCGGATAATTCAAGTGACGTACAAATTGGTACTCTTTTTAAATATAAAGTACGAAAAAATAATCGAATCGATTAACTTTTTTTTATTTTTGAATAATATTTAAATTATTTAAAACTATATATATTGTATAGGAAAGGCTATTGGGCTAGTTTTTTTTTTGCTTTCAATGATTTTATATGTTTTTTTTTTTTTTAAATTTAATGTAAATCAAATTTAATAATGTTATAATTAAGTTCTGCAAGTCTTTTCAGTTGTTATTATTATGACAGCTGTTTCGGCGTTTAGGGCCATTTTTAAACTGTGGTAAATAATTATATACTCACCGCTTCTCAGTATTTTCACATTATCAAAAGAATACAACACATTTAAATAAATCAATTAAGAAAACATTGTTAGTTAAATACGAGTAAAAACACATTATAAATGTGAAAACCTCACAGAATTCAGAATTTTAATTGATTTCTAACTAAATCGGTTTTACCGATAATAAATCATTACCCATCCATCCAAACTGGGGGTAAATTAAATCATATAAATAAGTCGTCGCAATGTAGATTAACCACAGTTTAAAAATGGCCTTAAACGCCGAAACAGCTGTCACAATAATAACAACTAAAAATACTTGCAGATCTTAATAATAACATTATTAAATTTGATTTACATTAAATTTTTAAAAAATTATTTGGAGTTCTACAAATTAAACACAAAAACAATTAATAGATTTTATATGTTTTCATATTTCCTGAATATCCGCTGTATTTAAGCTATTTTGCTGTTTTTTAAAATGTCTGTTAAACAAATATTATGGTTTCTTTGATTATATATCTCCTTGATATCTGCGGGTATGTTTAAAATTATTTAGTACTATTATTATATTAAGTCTATCCTTACTGTAACAAAACGGTACTACTTTTTAAATTTTTTTTTTACAGTAACTCCACACAGGAGACCAAGGAGGAAATAATTTCCCTCAAGGCCTATATCATCTTTGGGGATGCTGTGTGGAGGACTACTACTACTGTTTTTTTTTTCAATTTACTTAATACTTGCAGATATTATGATATTTTTATAATACTATTTAAATAGATATTATATAATTGGAGTCTAGTATTTCTTTAGCAAAACTCTTATGCAGTTTTCATATTTTTAAAATATTTTTTTCCAAATTGTGTACATTGATCACAACATGCATCCACCTACATTGTTCTAATTTTGCTCTAAATTTGTATGATGATTATTATTTATTGATGTATCTATAATATTGTTGAACCAAACTCCTGCTGACAAGCTACTGGCAGTGGCTTGGCGGGTACAACTCCTATTGTATGTAATTAATATTATGCAATAAAAATATGAAATATCGCTTTGGAAAAGTGTGCCAAATCAGACATTGACTTATCATGGAACGGAAAAAAATTGTGTATAATAAAACAATAACAAAAAACTCTGAACATTTATAAAAAAATCTCATACATTTCAAAGCAGTTCTTTGTAAGGAATCGGGCTCGGTGCCATTTTGTACTCGTTTTACGATTCTGTAATAATGTCGCCGCAATTAAAAGAACATGCTGTTTGAATTTAAATTGCAGGAGATTATTAGTGTTTTCACCTGCTGCTATAAGTATTTAATGTTGGCTGGAGTATTGCATTACTGGCATCACCTCTTATAATCGTATAATCGAGTGCTTTGGTACTATAATTCCACACCGATCTGAGCTTTAGATGTTTTAAAATTATGCATTCATACGAAATTGCATCAGTTATTATTGTGAAATATTCAAGGAATTGAAAATTAAATGTTTTGAAGAAATATTTTGTACCGTTCTTTCAATGGTCAATAATTTTAATGGTAATCAGAGATTAATTTGTTTGATTGTAAGTCCATTTTTTCAGAAATACGATAAAAATGTACATTGTGTATTTACTCTTTCTTTTAATATAATTTGAAGTAAATCTAAATTTAAGAATGTCACTATAAATTTTATCATGTAATTTAGTTTAAATTATTGTTACAGTTGTTTCGGCGTTCAAAACCATTTTCTAACTGTGATTAGGCCACATTACGAGACTTACCTACAGGTATATGATTTTATTTACTCCTACCCAATTAATAAAGTAAGGAAAAAATATTTTCCCACTCCTGAGTATATTCACGAAAATCAAACAACACAATTCGTAAAAATAATTAATTGAGCTACCAAACACATTAAATTCATTGACTTAAATAGCATTGACGTCATTATAAAACTGCTAAGAAAACACTTCACCCGGGGAAAAAAGTTTTCAAACTGTAACTATCTCACATAATAGAGAATTTTTAATTATCACAATTATTTTCAAAGTAAATCGGTTTTACCGGTAACAAATCATTTTAAACACCGACCAAATTAGAATTGAGTGGGAGTAAATAAAAACGTATAAGTAAATCGCCTAACCACATATTGAAAATGGATTTGAACGCCGAAACAGCTGTAACGATAATTAAATTCTAAAATACTCTAACTTAATAAGAGTATTATTAAATTTGATTTAATACATTTTTTTAATTGGAGCTCTGCCTAGCGTATTTTATTGTTTGCCATTTAAAAAAATCTTTCTTATGCAAGTATTTTAAAACCCAGTTCATAGGATATTAAAATTTATTTCTGTGGATGAAAGGAAATTGTACTGGAAAGTACAAAGGAGTTCAAAAATAAATTTAGCGCTAGTGTGATATTTATAACATATCACACTACAATCTCCAAGTGGGTGGATACATTTATAATCTTACATTTTCGTCTAAAAATTATACGAAATTATTTTAGAATACTGCCTTTCAAACGAATTGTATGCAGACTTAAAAATGAATTATGATAATAAAATTTCCTTTTAAAAATTTCAATGGCCAACATAGATCAGAATTTAAAAAAAAATTAAGAATTAAAATTAATAAACATAAGAAAATATAGAATAAGACTTCCCTTTGAAAGAAATAAAATTCGCAGAACTCATTATTCGAGCGGTGAAGATCTTCCAACAAATATCTACCAATATAAAATAAGAGGAAAATTTAAGAAAAAAGTGAATAAATATGTTTAGTATAATTTTTGATTGGTGATTGGCAGCTTCATTCTATTTTTTTGTTGTTCTATTAAATATATGATTATATTGTAACGTATGTGACCATCGTAAATGTGCACTATTTTAAGTTAAATCAAGAACAAAATATTAGATCAGTTTAAAATAATAAGTCGACAATATTCAGTTTCTACGACTCTCGTTTGGTTCTTTTCTTCAATAGCTCGGCTCTGGAATAATTTTCTGGCCTCTGTGTTTCTTTTACATCTTCCACAACATGGGTCTCTTCAAGCATCAGGTTTATTACTTCCTCTCCTCGAAGAAACTCTACATTCAGCATCCTCAAAGATGACAAAGTTTAAAAGACTTTTGTAGTTTTAGGAATTAGGACACCGAGCTGGCTGATCAAAAATTTTGTTAACTGAAAATCTACTTGAACCGGCGGCCATCACTCATTGAATCTCGCGCCATTTTCCGCCAATCCCAGAGCGGCACTCATGCCAAATGTCATAACGGCGGACTCGTGTCGCGGGGACCCCCCATTAACGCGCGAGATAGAGATCTCGCGCCAAAACCTTCAGAACTGCCAGGGATCTTATCCGGAATGCGAGCCCGGATAGCTTGGCAGAATCACCAACGAGCGGTGCTCATTTGTTGGGGAAATCATAACCATACTATTAACGGATGAAATAGAAGGCACTAGAGCAGAGATTTCCAACGTGAGGGATACCGCCCCCCAAGGGGAGCTGGAGAGGTCCAGGGGTCGGTGGTGGCTTCAGGGGAAAATGGGGGCGATAAAGGACTACAAGAGAGCGGTGAAGTGTCACTCTGTCATAGGTATATCGTTGAAAGAATCATGCAACAAAATCAACTGTTCATTTATTCTATTGCTTTATAGATATATTAATAGTTTTATCGTCATTTTCGTTATGGTATTATGACACCTAACGAAGTTTCCGGGGACCTGTTGTCAGGTGAACAATAATGTGCAATGTTGTAAAATATACAGTTTTTGTTATTTTACCTAAGTCACAGTTTATATATTTAGATTTCATCATATTGTCACATTGATGAAAATAAATCTAAAAGTGGGCAGTGAGACAAATAAGATTAGGAATCTCTGCACTAGAGTTACCAAAACTTGTAATGAGGGAGCTTTCATACTTTATTATTTTACAAGTATATTTGTTTTTAATTCCAGCAAAACAAAATAACATTTTCACCTATTCAACTTAAATAGTTTCCTAAATATTAAAAAAATTAATACTTTCACTATTTTGTTCATTTAACTTCCGAGGAAACAACTTTTTTTTTAACAAACCTAAGCTTCTTTCTTTTCTATTATCATCTGGAAGGCAATTATATTAATTACCTCCCGCGTAGCCAAAGGATTACTTCCCAAATCGTGTATATTTGGTGTAAAAGTATGTTATCACAGTGTCGTGTAAAGTGTGTGTGTACTTGGGACGTTTTAATTAATTCTGCATTTGTATGTATGAGTTTATTCTTTATTTTATTTATTAGGAGACAATATATTATATTCATATAGTTTTATTATCATTGGAAGTTTTATTCAAATGTATATTTTTTTGGTGGATGTTCTAGAAATGAAGTTAATTAGCTTTTTGATTACCTGTAATTCATTTATGTAAGTTTCGTATGCGTTTCTCCAGATGTCAATTAAGTAGTTTGGATGTGATTGTACTAGGCTATAAAAAAATCCCTTTTTTTGTAACAGTTACAACAAAATGCTAAAAATGCCAGTTAGTGGGGTGATTTTATCTTTAATTCCTTGTATATATTATTTAAATATTCAATTTCTTCGAAAGAGGTGTAATTATTTTGTGGAGACATTATTAATATAATTAAAAATAAGAACTTTGATTACACCACTGTTTTTAATATATAAATATCTAAATATTTCAGAAGCGAAGCTTCCCTCATCAGGATAAACAATATACTCAAAATTATAATTAAAATAAATTATAAATACAAACATTTAAAGTGTCTTAATTATTTTGCGGGTTGAGTGTAAAATGTTTTTTTTTTTTTTTAATTTTATATCTTACTTAGGTCTGAGTTTGAGTTTTCTAGTAATATATCCAAAATTTTACCACAATAAAAATTATAGTATCATTTGCATATTAGAAAATCTCACCTAAAATAATATCATAATACTCCTTTAGAGTCCAAAGTTCGTGAGGTGTTTTAAGTTCGAGAAATGACTGACTTTTAGTAGGTTAATAAACCATAAACATGTAACAGAGTTACAAATGAAGACATCCAATAGTAAACCAAAATCGCTCCAGTTTATCTGGGAAGTATTGGGAAGTTGTTAATTTTTCCCGTCCTAAAATAGCGTAAAATAACCCCAATAAGTTACATTTATAAAAATCATATAATTTTTGTGTTGCCGTTTCGGGCTTAAATCAAGTTTATAATAAAAAATCAAATAAAAACCCAAATATTTTAAGTCAAATCTGTCACGTTGTTCTAAATTAACCCAAAAGCATCGGTCAGTTCGCCACATGTGCTTGTTAAAAGACCTTTCCCTGTTAAAAGCCTAGTGAAATGTCCAAACTGAATGAATGATTTACAATGTTATTCTTTGAACTATGGTGAATGTGTCATTTTGGACCCTTTAATAGCTGCAAAGAAATCGTTGTATAACCTTGAACGTTGTACCACAACCGCAACCCATAAAATTAGATTTCGTGGCTGCCGAGAAAGGCGCAATAGGAAAAGACATTTGATGAGAAGATCTTCTGCTGTCACGGCGACCTGAGTTCTGACCTCCAGTTCACGGAGCAGATCCGGTGCATCATGCGGCCCACGGACGTGCCCGACCAGGCTGCTCTGCGACCTGCTGTGGTCCGACCCCGACAAGGATACCACCGGCTGGGGCGAGAAATGGACGACACGCTGATGTGCTCTTTCCAGATCCTGAAGCCGGCCGACAAACGCCACCTGGCGTTCGGGCAGACCAACACCAAGCATCTCATCATGCCTCCCAGGGGCGTCACCAACAAAGACAAAGAAGATTGGGGGGCCCAATGGATCAGTCCCCGGGCCCCTGTCCTCACCCGCCGCCCAACTTCACATAACTCCTATCATTTGTATTAGCGCCTTGCAATACATCACAACGAATAAATACAGTTAGCTTCTTTTTTTTTTCTCAATTTAACATGTATGAAAACATAGACCAAGCCGTATTTAGTTTTGATCATTTAACTGCATCTCTTTATATGGTCTATAAATAATGTGTAATAATAGCCTGTCCCAAAAAAAGAAGAAAAATGTCATAGATGTAATATAGTAATAATGTAAGAATAGGACGTA
Organism: Halesus radiatus; assembly: GCA_022606495.2. Taxonomy (NCBI): domain Eukaryota; kingdom Metazoa; phylum Arthropoda; class Insecta; order Trichoptera; family Limnephilidae; genus Halesus; species Halesus radiatus. The sequence continues at coordinate 28,967 of JAHDVE020008731.1, read as the reverse complement.
AGATTTGTACAGCGCCCTTGAGGTGATTTTTCACAAAAACGGCGCTATAAAAATCATCCGATTATTTTTATTATTATTAAAGGAAGGCCGCTTAAATGGAGAAGAACAGTAAACGGATGGAGAAAGGAGTGTTTTTGAAATTTAAAACATTGTATAATATTACTCACATTGAGTGGGAACTTGAACCATCCAGTAAATAGAAGATTTTGCTTGTGCCGTTATGGAAGACTTGAAAGAATTGAAGGATTTGAAGGAATTTGAGGAATTGAACTCTGGATGGAACCCAGACTCATACACCTACATGTACATTATTATTTTTTTGTTATGTTATTACTTTTTTTTTCTTCTAGTTTTGCACTTGTTATAATTATTGTTTATTTTTGTATACTTTATTTTCCTTTTGCAATTATTCGTATTATTTTTCTTTTCTTCTCTACATTATAGTGCAATATAATTATTTCTTATTCATCTAATAATACCCAACGCATTATGAGAGCATTTTGTACATAGATTGATGACCTTACCTATATTTTCTGAATGTTCCAAAGAAAAAAAAAACGTCTACATTGAAGCTTCTAAAAGCTGTCCGTTAAATTTGAATGCAGGCATAGCAGTAATGTCTTCGATCATTAAAATCACTTTCATGAGAATGGCTGATACTGCGAAGCTTTCAAACCACTATCAAATCAAACTATAAAACAATCGTATTGGAAATCTTCCAACCATGGAAGAGTATTTTTGGAACCACTGTCACCCACCTCGTGTGTTCCGAATCCACCGTAACAAGGAAGTAGTTGATGCCGCCATTGTAGGGCTGGCCCCACTCCAACTGCTCTCGTAACGAACTCTTCACTCTACGGTCGATTAAGCGCCGGCTAAGCGCTCCCTGGAACAAAGCGCTTACCGAAAGCTATGAGATTTCGAATGTTCCAGTAGTTTTAGTTTTTGGCATGTACCGTGTACCGATGTGCCCAGATTCTCTCTATGCGTACGGCGGGACTTTGCAAAGGCCGGGTTTTCCAATCCAATCTAATTAAGAGTGTTTTATTTTTCACAAACCGTAAAACGAAATAATTTGACATATTGCTTTTTGTGATACTATTCTAATAAATGGACAACTGTTGTACGATCAGCTCACGGGTAATTTTCACTTGCTATTTTGTTGGTAACATTTTATAAAGAAGTGCGTTTTAAATTAGTTTTCAAGCCTTCAAAAATAGTTTTGGATATCAAACTAAATGGCTGGTTAAGTCAAGGATGTTTACCCAGCATGTTGAATGGTACGTCCCTAAACTTCGCAATATACGCATTCTATTCGATGTATTAGACTTGGTAGAGTTTTCCCCTTTTTTATTTATCATCAATTGAAATTGTAGAAAACTCAATACGGAATCAGGTACTTCGTAGTGTTTTTTTACACTTCAATAAATATTTGATAACGTAAGCCTATAGCAGCCTTTGAAATGTAAATATATAGGTGCTTCCTATAAAATAACATGTTTAATTAAGACAATAATTCTCAATGATTAGATAATTTAGGTTTTTATATTATTATTTAAAAAGAATAAGTTATATTTTAAACATAAAACTTGTCCCAGTGAACATAATTGCATATAAGTTTAGAACAAAATGTAAACAGTTTTTAGGTATTCTTTGATACTTAAGAAAAAGTACAAATAATAGATATTTACTTATTTATTATATTATATTCGCCCTGCATGGACTTTTATATATTAAGTTATTTACAATAGTCACACAGGTGCAAAACACATCACAGTAGGTACATAGATAAAATAGATAGACTTTATGAAATATAACAACTAAATATATCATTTGTCTCACGAACAAATATAGGAATAACATAGTGTAAGTACCATTCCAAATAATTAGCTACAGAGACGAATATTCAAAACATACCTCACATTCATTAATACTTTTACTCTATACACATATCATTGTAATTGTTGAGGATGTATGGTATGCAATAATCGTATGTTTGTATTTGTATTCCGAGCGGTTGGAAATATCTACTACGTCTGAAAATGTATTACCTTCTTCGTGAAGTCTAGGTACAAGAGAATTTTTGAACGATTCAGTCCTGAATGTTCAATATAAGATAAACCTGTAAATGATATCTGCTACAAAACATTAATATCAAATCTAAAATTGCTGCTCTTTCTATCTGGAGAACGATTAATGATATAATTTTTAAATGGAGAAGTTCTAAAAATATCATTGTCCCTGTTTCACCATCTTTGCCACTGTGACAACCAAAGCACAATCTATTCATATAATTCACCATTAGCGCGTCTTCATTGAAGTGTCATTACCTACACAGACCTTTTCAACATATTCCAAACCTCTCCAAAAATATTTAGTTATGTGCTGAACTGATACGTATTTTTGTAAAATTAAGTATGTACTATTATTTTTTCAATGTTAACTAATGAACTTACCTACTCCTATTCTATCCTATTGTTGTACAATAATTTCGTTTTGTAAAAACCCTATGGGGATTCAATAAATAATAAATAGATAAGTATTTAATAATTTTTTATTGGATGTGGTAATATCTTGGTCGCATGACTAGGAGCAACAGATTTAAGAGTACCGAATTAACAATTGAGTGAAAGATTGGTGGGACACGTAGTAAAGAAAAGCACCGTACCTCACGACTTCGAAACCTACGTGGCTGGGTGGCTGGTACAAGTGTAGTTTCAACAGTTTTTCAGGGTGAAGTTTGCTTGCGATAAAATGAGGGTACCAAAAATATATGATAACTTTTAGTAAAAAACGAGTTTGGTGGCTGAAAAAAGGCGTTGACTCAAAAATATCATATAGAAAAACTTATCTCATCTGACAGAACACTACATAAAATTAACTTTTTGAAGCACTGTGGTATCAAAAATCGATTACCAAGAAAATGAATAATTCTGTGAAAATCGCCATCTATTAACAATTTTCGTAACTAATTGTGAAATATGGATTCTCGACTACTAGCGATCATATGCGGCGCTGCACAGTTTGGCTATAATAAGTTTGACTTTTGAACAGGTTTGTGTTTTTTAGAAAAAAAAATTCGTGCTTCAAAGAGTTAAAAAACGCAAACTTCAATAAAAATCAGAAAATTCGTTTGGTGTAATCGATAAATGCACATGATAAGATAAATCTTGAAATTGTGTCAAGAAGATTCGTGTTTCCGGCAAATCCATATTAAATCAAAACATTTCCATGATTTTATATATCTCGGAGCAGCTCTTTTTGAAAGCCCGAACTGCAGGAAATATTCAAATAAGATATGAATACCAATCGGAACACTCTGCGCAGTACTGCGGAGAGCGCTCTCGAGCAGGTTTGAGGCACTGAGGCTATTTGAATAATTTTAACTCCGATATTTAGGTGATATTTAGATATCGCCAAATCTGTGTGATATTATTTCTGTCATGAATTTTATAGCGAAATTCTGACCCAGTGGGAATATTGAAATTTATTTGAGAAGATTTGTCGAACGATAAAAACTCGCATCGATTTATTTATAGCGTAAAACAAACATACTCCGTAGGATATGACAAAAGTTTTCTTACTTACCGGAGCCAGGGGAACCAGACATCCCCATTTAGTGAATGTTTCTGGAGGGCGTGACTCATTTTTTTTTTTACGGGTACTTATAATAAAAGAGTATTTCATTAATTGTATGTAAATTGTGCATAATGTGGTGTCAAATAAGAATACTGTGAATTGATTATAAACTACCTTTAAAAGTAATGTAAATATTATGAAAAATACAAGAAATATAGATATTTTATGAAAATGTTATTTCGTTATGTTTTATTTGATGTCATTAAGTTAAGAAAAAATTGTGTTCCTTTTGTTTTTATAAAAAATTATCTTATTTTTTTTATTTTTTATTGTATAATATTAATTATATACAGTGGGAACTTATACCCGCTAAGCCACTGCAAGTAGCTTGTCAGCAGGAGTTTATTTCAACAATATAATATAATACAACAATAAATTACAATCATCATACAAACGTAGGGCAAAAATTATTATATTTAGGCGCATGCATCTTGTGCTGTACATAAGTTGAGAAAAAAAAAACTTAAAGAGAAAAAATAATGGTAAAAGCATTACAGATTTGTTATTGAGATACTAGAGTCCAATCTTATAACACCGATTTAAATAATATTATAAAAATGTCAATATCATAAAAAATATCAAAATTATAAAAGTACCAATATTATAAAAGTATCAATATTATAAAAATATCAATATTATAAAAACATCAATACTTTTTAAAATATCAACATTATAAAAACATTCATATTACAAAAATATAACTATTACGTAAATATCAGAAATATCAAAGCATCTGTAAGTATTAAATAGATTAAGAAATAAAAATTTAAAAGATATATACATAAAACAGCAGCACATTATTTATTACCTTTGTTTGGATATATGAGTATATTTAAAAAAAAAAATTTGTTATACTTAATTTAAAAACATCGTTTAAATTGTAATAAGAGTAAGTACGTAAGTACCAAACATGTGTTTCTTATTTATTTGTAAAATCCATTTAGTTTCTTTCCTTAAAATTAATACCTCTCTTATTGAGAAATTCTCGTGTTTAGAGATATGTATTGGTGCGTTTCAATAATATACGCATGTTATTATAAATTTTAATTACGTAGTTCGTGGGTGGCATATTTTTTAAGGGTGTAGTTTCCTTGAAGATCTGGTTATTGTTGTTGATTGGAATTGTAAGGGGATATGGAGATTAGCTTTGAAGTTATGAAAGATTGCGGATTTAGCGTAAAGTTGTCTGTCATAACGTTTAAAAGCTAAAAATTTCTGAGAAGAGTCTGTAAAGTATAATACTTAAAGAATAATTTAAAATACTGTCTTTTCTGATTTTACTAGTGGGTTTATACAATATCAGTTACACTTTCCCAAAACAGTTACATAAGTATGGATTGAAAAAGAATAAAATATCATGTCCTTATTATTGTGCGTGGGATGATATTGAAGATTGAATCTCTGCTTTTAAAAATATCTCCTTTTTTAAACAGAGGATATAGTACAGGTACTGCCTATATCATAATATCATTCCTTGCTTTAGAAAAATCATAGATAAAATTTTTGTTTACTGGTGCAGAAATGTTAGATTGTTTTACTAAAAAATGTATGTACTTAGAGTAACGAAATGAAGATAGGAATTGTATTTTTTTGGATGAGATCAGCAGTATAATTGCTTCCCAGTAAGAATTATAAGATTTTTGGATATAAAGGTGGAAAGAGTTAGTTAAGTAATTATAAATTACGCTGATGATTAAAATTTAGGGAAAAGTTGTCGATTCCACCAGTTTTAAAATAAAACTACCGTCAAGTTAATTACTGTCCCATATAATAATAAAAAAATAATGCTATTACAAGATCACGTTACCTGTTTGACATGATTTAGAGAAAAAACGCCTTTTGTTTCTGTTCCGAGTAGATTTGAATAGGGAGATTTTACATGTGCATGTACCGGCCAATTCAAAATTCTGGTGAAATTTCGATCTTAATCCATCAGGTCTTTCAATGGCAAGTTGACCCGCCAGGCGCCTTTGAGGGCATTCAGGAAAACGGCCACGCAAATCTTGATGCAAATAATAGCAATGGACCTCGGAAGAACGTTTTGCAACTCAAAGGACTCTCAAAGGCTTCGTCTACGGGAAAGTCTTTAGGATTTAACTCCTTTAGTGCCGATGTGGTGGAAATGCTAGATTGAAAAATAATGTATTTCTTCAAGGAGATTAAATAAATATTTCGTCAAAAACCAAACTGTATTATACAGGAAAAAGGTATTTGCAGGAAACAAACACTTTATGGTTAGACAATATAATAAAAACTCTTTGTTTAATTCCACTTTATTGCATAGATAATCAACAAGTTTCAGTTCCTTCTGAACCTTCATCAGAGCTGTATAATTATAGGATACATTTTTGTTCATAATCAACCTTCACCGGGCTGAATATACTGTAATTATACATACTAATGAAGGTTCAGAATGTACCGAAATATTTAGTTATGTACATACAATAGCGCGGCTTTACACAAAATATTTAAAAAAAATAAATAATAAAAAAATTAATTAACACGCTGTGTAATTTTTATAATGATTTTAAATAATAGATTAATAACATTTAGTTTATATAAACCACCATTTTTAATAAAAAAATATCTACAAATTTCAGAAGCAAAGCTCATCATCTTTAATTTGTTAATTATAAATCCACAGAGTGATTACGCGTCTTTTGAACACATTTAACCCCTTGAGTCCTTTTGGGACGCATTTCTCCCAAAAAACATATAGCCGTATAGTCTTTAATCATTGTAGAAAATAATATTAATATTACCTGAATGAAACATGAAAACGGAAAAAAAACACAGAAAATAAAAAGATTTCAGTCGCATCTGGCACTCGAACCCAGGACCTCTGCCTATTCGGGACAACCGCTTAACCAACTTAACTAATGGGACCAGTTCAATTTATGTCATCTTCATCGATATCATATCTCAAATTCAAGACTTGTCAATATTCTTCTCCATTTTTTATAGGCAGAGGTCCTGGCTTCGAGTCCCAGATGCGACTGAAATCTTTTTATTTTCTGTAGTTTTTTTTTCCGTTTTCATGTTACATTTAGGTTAAAATGATTTTATACAATTATTAAATATCAAAATGAGGTTTTTAAATCTCAATAAAAATAATGAGTAATTATAAATTAAAGCCGTATAGCCGTATTTTGGAGAGATATTTCTCCCATCCCGAAATGGACTCATAAAAGTCATGTTATCTCATTTTGTACTATAGTAATGTATATGATTTAATCTGTGTTAGAAAGAGATGAAAAAAACAAGCTTAATGCCATTTAAATGTTTACAACGCACTTATCAATTATTTTTGTTTTTAATTCGTAGAACTCCATTTAGTTATTTTTTTTAAATTTATTGTAAATCAAATTTAATAATGTTATGCAGAACTTAATAATAACATTAAAATATTATTAAATTTGATTTAAATTTAATAATGTTATGCAGAACTTAATAATAACATTAAAATATTATTAAATTTGATTTACATTAAATTTAAAAAAAAAATTACGATGCACATTTAAAAAAAATCGTCATTTACTATCAAGACTTGAGGGGTTATTAAGGTTATTATTAAGTTTTGCAAGTATTTCAGTTATGTTATTGTGATAGTTGTTTCAGCCTTCAGGGCCATTATCACTCTGTGGTGAGGCATGATAAGGCAAAGTGCCTACCTTTACCGCATAAAAACTGGTTTACACGGGTTGCAAAATATAATTATAATTAAAAGACGTAACAAATTAAGTTTAGTGGTTGAAAGACGGATTTCAAGGCAAAATTTGACAACGAATTAGAACTTATTGAAGGGTTAGAAAATAATAATTGCAAAATTCGTGAAATCAATTCTTAGAACTTAACCGAGATTTCAATTTAACTTTTGTGTGGGAACCCTTGAAGAACTTGAACTAGCAGCTTTACTGAAATATGATTAAAAGTATTTCCCGTTATTTATTTGTTTTCATCAATATGCAAATTATTAAACTACATTTTTTCGTAATCTTAACTGTTAAGCAAAAAATCTGTGAAGACTAGATAACGTAGAAGCATTAGAAATAAGGAAAGCCAAAAACACCAATAGAAGACTCATTAATAATGAAATAAAATTAAATAAAAGCCCAATCCTAAAAATATTCCCACTAAAAAAAGCACACGCCTTCACTCGCCTGTTTTTATCAATCTATGACACTTTTTTTTATATGAATACCACACAAGAGTTCCAAACTGCTCCCAACCGTCTGGAGCCAGTGAGACTATGGCATTCCCAATAGGGGAATGTTGTGAGGCTGAAGGTATTAGGGAGGGGAAGGAGAAGGAGAGAGGAAGGTGGTGAAAAGGGGGAATACCTGGCTATTCAGATCTGGTCAAAAAATACGGATAAAAGCCATTTCAAGCAACGTTTCATTTCTGAATGGTGGTCTTTCACCAGGGCGATACTGAGAGTATCTTCCACTCTGGAACGTGCGGAAATATACTATATATTATTTTTAAATGAATTAATTGTGAAACAACACAAATTAATTAAATAAAAATTACTTGAACCCGCGACCTTCGGATTCGTAGTCGAGAGCCTTACCCCTCGACCATGTATTTTAGTTCATAGTTTAGTATTATACTGCCCTGAAGAAGCTACGGTAGTAGCGAAACCCGGTCGGCAAAAGTATATACTCGTATACCAAATAAAAGTGGTGAAAACAAAGTTATTGTTTTATTTTTTAAATCTCATATCCTGACTTAAATATTTATCTATATAATTTTATGCTTGTAAAAATAAAATTTTATTATATAAAAAATTAAAGACTATTATTTGATCCTAAAACGTTGAACGCCTAAACAGCTGTCACATTAATAAAAAAAACTTGTAGAACTTAATAATGATTTTATTAAAATTCGTAACCGAACAATTCGACACATGTATGGATCGGCACACTTTTGTGTGATTGTCATTAATAGTAAAAAAAATACTGCCCTTAAAATCCAATCTTACCTAACCTAAATCAATTTTTTTTATTTTTTATACATATAAAACAAAAATTATAAAAAATAGTTCAGTAGGTCAAGTTAAAATAGGTTTTTTTTGCTATTTTCTTACTCTTAATGATTTTAGATCACTTTCAAAATTGTGCCGATTCATACGTGTATTGAATTACGATGGAACCATTAAATTTAATTTTCTTTAAATTAAAAAAAAATAATTACAACGTTTAAGGCTTTTATATAGATAAAACTTATATAATATACTCATAAAACATGCAATAGATAAGTGCGACTAATATAAACATATTTAAATCCATTGTACGAGATAAAAATCATGTTAAACATATACGTAAGTAAAATAAAAGTGAACAATCTGTCTTTTACTCTGTGTGTGTTGCCTCTGTGTTTCCTTCCTCCTACAACATGGGTCTTCTAGGCTTACTCCTATACCCCAAAAGACCATCCACACAGCATCCCCAAAAAAGACATAAGCCTTAAGAGAAATTATTTCCCTCAGGGCCTCCTGTGTGGAGTAACTGTAAAAAAATGTTATCAAACACTTTCAGTTTAATAAGAGTTTTTCTTAATTTATTTTCTATTTTTTTTATATGAATACCACACAAGAGTCCCAAACTGCTCCCAACCGTCTGGAGCCAGTGAGACTATGGCATTCCCAATTGGGGAATGTTGTGAGGCTGAAGGTATTGGGGAGGGGAAGGAGAAGAGGAAGGTGGTGAAAAGGGGAAATACCTGGCTATTCAGATCTGGTAACCAAACACGGCTAAACGCCATTTCAAGCAACGTTTCAATTCTGAATGGTGGTTTTTCACCAAGGCGATACTGAGAGTATCTTCCACTCTGGAACGTGCGCAAATATACCATATATTATTTTTAAATGAATTAATTGTGAAACAACACAAATTAATTAAATAAAATTTACTTGCGCACGCCGGGATTTGAACCCGCGACCTATGCGTAACAACGCAAATTCAAAGAGCTCGCGATAATAAATAATACGATAATCTAACCCGATATTTTTTATTGCCCGGAGGCTTACCTTGAATTGATGCAAAGGTGAAAAATGGATTTCCGTAGTGCTTTGCAAAAGTAATTGACCTCCAATCCTAGAAGATGGGATTATGAATTTTGATTGGTAATACTGATTAAATAATTAAAGCAGCGGTACCTACATACTCGTACCAGCAGTGTTACCAATATTCAATATTAGCATCGTAAATATTTTATAATATCCATATATATATTTAGTACATTTGAAAGATATGCTTTAAAGAGTATTTATGTTAAAGGGAAGTCCTAGTTTCATGACAAATCAACAACCATATTAATCGGCACACTTTATAAAAGGGATATAACACCATTAAAAGTACGAAAAAAAGAAACCTAGCCCGAAAACCTAATCTAACCTAAAGCGATGAAAAATTTATAAAAAAAAAAAATAATATGTTCGAAAGGTGATTAATTATTTTGTGGCGTCATTATTAATATAATTAACAAGAAAAACATTGTTAACACCACTGTTTTTATACATAAATATCTACATGTTCCAGGAGCAAAGGTTCCCTCATCAGGAAAAACAATATACTAAAAATTAATGACAAGTATAGACATGCTGACAAATTACAAACATAAACAACAATTAACAATAATTGATGAAAGTAGGTTATAATAAATTAGAAATGGAAAAAAAAGATTATTATAAAATATAAAATAATAAAGTTATATTGAATATAAAAAAAAAATATTCTTGTAATTAATATAAATTAAATCAAGAGAATAACAATGCATAAAAAATGAAATATTGGCAAATCTTATTATTAAAATTTATAATAATAATATTCTAATATAGTTATTAATGTGAAAATAAATCTTAGGGACAATTCTTTTCAAAAAATATTTTATTACTAATAAAATTAAATTGACAATTAACACTTTTCTAATTGCATACTAGTTGTTATCGTATCTAACATTTTATACCTTTATTTATGTCAAAATAATGATTTGTTTCGAAAATATGGTTGGCAATTCAGAATAATTATTATTACTTCACCTTAGGTGCTCCTTAACTCTAGTATTAAAAATTATTGAAGTCTTTCCTATATTAAAAAAAGTTGCAAACGTTTCAAATTAATTTATATACACCCGACTAATTTCAAACACGCATTTAAAAAAAAAATATAAGTATGAAAAAGTTGGTTTGATAATATTTGGGACATTTTTCATTAATAAATTTAAAGTATTATTACTTTTAAAAAAACAAAATTCTACTTTTTACTAACGTCAATTACTGGAAGCTTTGCTTCTGAAACATGTGCATATTTATTTATTTAAAAGAGTGGTGGAAGCAAAGTTCTTCTTATAAATTATATTAAATTAAATGATTACTTAAGTTAGGTTAGAAAAGTTTTTTTTTTCGTTCTTTTAATGATTTTTAAAAAGTGTGCCGATTAATACGTGCATTAAATTATCCGTTCACCGGAAGACCTATGGTCCAAGAAAAGATTGATTTTTAAAGCTAGCTTTAATGTAATTCTCCACTTCGTTTTAGGCTGGGAGTAAATCTTACGACCGCCTTCACCTATCAAACTGAGCGATCGTTAAGTTAAAACTAGGCTAAGCCGTAAAATTTCACTGTCGCCGACTTGGGGTAAGAATAAATTTAGCTTAGTGGTACAATTAAAGTGAAGTCTTCAAACAATTAACATACGCTTTGATCTCATGGAATGAGGTTTGCATTGCTATTTTGGCTAAAAAAAACATTTTTATAAAAATAGTATAAAACATTAGAAAATGGTTACTCCGAGTTAGAATAGAAAAGATTCAGTTATTGATTTAAATAGAAAAGTACCTACTTCGTAGACCTCTTTGTTACATATCTTGGCAACCGTCCTTTTCTGTAAGCCTCCAAATATTTTCTAATATTGTAGGTGTCATAGTTTTAGAAGCTTGTGTATTGATCAAATATAAAAAAGTTTGAATTATTACGGGCTCCACGGTGTTAACGGAGCTACAACGTAAAATGGTTGCATTCTCTCATTGGTATTCTGCGATATTTACCAAGAGATGAAGAGCCCGGAACAGCGGCGTACATCTGTTCCAATCCCCCCAGGACCCGCTCTGAATTGCAGTAGATATATTTATGGATGTCAAGGGGGTACGTAAATATGCCAAAACGATGGCGGTAGTGCCACGAACCGCCGCTGCTTCCAGCGGAGAAATTAGCCGCTCATCGCCACGGTTTGTAACGTCGACTCGTATATTTTGTAAGAAACAACAGTTAAAGGTGATGGAAATATACAGTAGCGGCGGATTAGATGAAGCGGTGGATAAGTTGTGCGGTACCACTTACAGATGGATGGTTATGGTTTTTTATTTATTTATTTTTATTAGAAACACAAACAAAATGTTTCCATAAAAGCATCTCACATAATATATCATGTATATACAATCGGGATGTAAATATATCTAATAAATGTGTTTACAACATGTCGATGCCTTATTTCAATAGGGAACTAACTCAATATACCTCATTTTGAGAAAACTGGATTTGAAAATTTTTCATAAAGACATCGCTCCGATGTAAAGTTATTTTGTTCACCTATAACATAACAATAGATGCAACATGTAAGTAATTTATTCATATCAAATGTGTAAATGGCTACAATTATTAAGTTCCAAACGGAAACATTTGACATGTTTCTCCATTGAACTAAGAATGTGCTGATTTCGTTATAATTCCATAAAGAATTATCTGAGTACATAATTAGGAAGAAAAAGAGGTCTTTGCCATTTTTCACCATTAACTCAAAACTCAGAAATTTTGAGTTATTTTCCTATCGTACACAATAAAGTTAACGGATTATTTATTTACAAATAACAATGTTTATTTACCTATCTCACTAAAACTAGGTGCTTGCAATAACACGATAGTGCAATAACGATATTGTTTGTTTGCACAATGGCCAAACAAACGATGTTGTTAAATTGTTGAAGGCTAAATAATATCACAAAAAAAGATGGAAAGGTTTTACTTGGTTAAATGTATTGTTGTGTTTTAATTGTATTTGCGAAGACAAAAAAAAAACATAAGCTATGGCTTTTTGTATTGAGGTTTTAAAAGCATTAATGGAATTCGAGAAAATGTCAATGTTGTGATGTTTACTTATTTCATTGTTCAATCTTGACGTTTTGTTATAAAATTATGATATGCCGTATTATTCAGGTGTATGTCTGTCCAGAATAAAATCAAAATTTCTTGTACACCTGGGTCTAAAGTATAGTGTGATCTTACTTGATGTTACTATCAACTAGATTATTAACAATTTTGTAAAACATAGTCAAATCAACATTATCAATTTTTTTAACAATTTTTTTATATTACAATATTACAAATAGTTAAAGACAAGTAGGTTTTTTTGCTGAATATACAACCATATTATTATTAGCAAGGGAATAAACAAATCAGTGCCGATATTTTTTTTGCTGGTACGTCGCACATAGTGGTTTATTTACACGGATCACCTATCATTTACAAAATTTGGTTTATTTATTTATTTTTTATTTTTTTTTATTTACTAATATATTTTTTGATATAAACATAGGTAAAAAGCTAAAATACATTTTTAATTTTATTTTTTTAACTTATATATATACGTATTTGAATACATGTATATAAATTTATGTCTATTGTATATATAGAAAAAAATCCCACATGGGCAAGGCCAGTGCGTGGGTATACTTGTGTAATAGTGGCAGAAAAAAAAATCTTTTTTTTTTCATGGAATAATTTTTTTTATATTTACTCATATACTATGTATTTGTCTATATTCCTTATATCTATATATTTACAAGATTACAAATTAAGCGAATTTTTACTTAAAAATAATAACTGTATAATACTAATAAGATTGTAAAAGAGAATCAGGTAAAATGAAATATAAACAACTTTGCTTGTTTAAATTTTAAAAAATTGTTAGAAAAAAAAACATATTTGTATAAATACATGGATATTGAAGATAAGTAAAATAAAAATTATACATACTATAAAAATATATATATATATATTATGAACATTATATCTCCAGAGAATATTCATACAAAATAAGTTGAATTATGAGCATCTTGGATTATTTAATTTTTTTAAATGGATACATTAAAAATAGATCAACAACAAAAAATATTTCTTATGATCATACCCGGCACGTGTAACTTACGTATTTGCGTTTTACAAATTACTTTTGTCAGAACGAAAACATCGATGTGGTAGATAATTTAATTTGAATACATTTGCCACATCTTGGAACAATGAAAAATCTGGGTCCTCGAGTTCAATTTAACTGAAGAACAGAAATGACAACTAATAATTATTTAGAATTAAAAAAAAAACTGTTCTTCTGGGTACTGTGAATTCACGGTGATAAACACACCTGTTTTTAAAACACGTGTACAGAGAAATATAAGTAAATTTGTTTAAACATGTATATTTACGGAGAAGTCTATTTATTTTGAAGCTTCACGGATGTACTTTAGGTTAACCAAATCAATCCCTTTTCATCCCAATAATCCCGTGTCATCTCTGATCCCTCGGTAGCTCGATGCCATACTGGGAAAGCTTCGTATAAAAAATATCAACAAAAAATAACATCGATTTATAAAAAAAATCGTTTTCCGCAACGCTAACTCCGCGTCTTGGGAAATATTCCACCTCCATACAGATATCCTTAATGCTATCAGCTCGACGGTAGTTAGTTTTCATTCTGATAAGTTTTGACGTAACCCAGGGGTTGTTTTCCGGATAGGGGGTGATCTTTAATGAAGCGCCACGCAAAGAAGACGGGGAACACGTTTTTTCTAAGACAAAGTGTTTATTTATATTTTTATCTTGTTAAGTTGAAATAGGATACGGGGGACTTTGGAAGTTCACCATTTGATCATTATGTAAAAGGAAAAAATGAAGCTGGTGTAGATTCGTGTTTTGCAAGGTTTTTGATCATTCAATTGAAGACCTTGGGAAAGAACCTTAAATGTCACAATTGGATTATTTTCAGCAGAAGATACTGAATACCATGATTCATGTGATGTTTTTTTTTTTACATTAAAAAATAATTTATCATGGATTAAACCTTTAATGCACTGAACAGGTTAAGTAAATATTTATAATTAAATATTAGTTAAAAACAACTATCGCCTGTGAACAAGGAACTACATGCTGACCTCCGAAAGACAGCAAAAGAAAAACTGTACAAGTACACTTGGATAAGGAAAGGACGCACCTACGCTCGTAAAAACGAGAACTCTCCCGCTGTCCTTATTAAGAACATGGAATCTATATAATCTGTAATCCCCATGATATTCGTCCCGTTCATATACGATCTACTACTTTGTTTCTCATGTCGTATCTCTTATTATTTTATCCTTATGTCTCATGTTGATTCTTTCATATTTTCTCTTATATCTTTCATGGTTCATACCATATGTTTCTTTTTCGCTTTTGTTTATTTTTTCGTCTCATTTCTTTTGCTTTTCATTAGTTTCTTATACCATCAGACATGAAAAAAGTAAACATTACAACATTGACATTTCCTCATATTTCATAATTGCATTAAAAATCTCAATACATAAAGCCATATCTGATAACTTTTTGTATGTCTGCATAAATAAAATTAATTATATAAAATTTAATTTAAAGCAAGTAAGATTTTTGAACATTTTTTGGTGACATTATTTTCCATTCAACATTTTAACATCTTCGTTTCGTTGGCCATCGCGCAAACAAACAATGTCGTTATTGCACTATTGAGTTTTTGTACGCACGGAGTGTCAGTGAGATAGGTAAATAAAGATTGTTATTTTGTAACTAAATAATTCATAAACTTTATTGCGTACACGACACATCAAACACATTTATTAGAGATATTTACATGCCGATTGTATATACCTGTATATGATATATTCTGTTTGATGCTTTTATAGAAATGTTTTGTTCGTGTTTGTAATAAATAATAAAAAAATAAAAAAATGTCAGTGACATTTACTGTTTATGCAAAACATTTGGAAATCTGCTGTTTTTTCTACAAAACATGGAGAATTTACGATGAAAGGAAAAAAAGGAACAAATTTTAGAAATGTCAAACAGTGAGTGATTATAGTGCCACACAGCGCTAAAAAATCGTACTCATGGATATTTGCGCATTTTCAAACAAACTTTGTCGACAATTCTTGTTTTCCTAAAAACACCACATTTTTGAGAGTCAATTTGAGGTACATATATTTTTTTTAGAAATATTTAGCATAAACCGTAGCATGGACCCATAGACAATGAACCGAAAAATGAAATAAAATTTTTTGGCAAAACTTGGACCCTTGAGGTTTTCTTTCAAAGATTACTTTCCTTTTATTACAATACCTATTGTGTTACATAATCCGTGGGCACAATATCGATTAATTTGATGTCACCGTCCTCAGTAATGATTCATTCCCTGTCGAATGGTGTTGAGGCTTAATGCTATTAATGACTCCCGGCTAGCAGTTGAACGAATCGAGATCGATACACACAGTATCGACTAACTTCCTTCTCAGAACTAAATAACCATCACGCCTTTTGCCAAAGGGGTAAGTAGAGAGGACGGATCGCCAAACAACTCGATCTCGGTATATGCAGAGTGGAAGATACTTTCCCCACCTTCCTCTTCCCCTTCTCCTTCCCCTCCCCAATACCTTCAGCCTCACAACATTCCTCAATTGGGAATGCCATAGTCTCACTGGCTCCAGACGGTTGGGAGCAGTTTGGGACTCTTGTGCGGTATTCATATAAAAAAAAATACACTTCTTGCTTCATCCACATTCATAAATCGCCTCATACATTCTCTTCTGTTATTCCGACTTCTGAGATGGCCCGGCTCAAGTACTTGATTTACTTGATTGTGCCATGTATTTTTCGGGCGTCCCCAACTTCTTCATTCGCTCTACATGCCCAAACCATCTAAGCGTCCCTTTTTTAATCTTACTTCTTACGCTTACACCAGCCGTGCATTCTTTACGAATCTCGACATTTTTCACACGACCATACATTGTTTTACGACGCATTTGCCTCAGAGTTTCGCTCCCAGTTTTGTGCCGCACTGCCTTGCATCGGGGTTGGTATCAGCACTCCATTGTTGACTGCCAGCTTGGCTTCTTTGAACAACTTTTTGTTAGCGCTAACCGAGTTCAGTCCTCCGTTAATGGAGTTTCCTGTATTCACCCTTTTTTCGACATCCCTATCAGTCTCTCCATCTCTCGTAAACATACGTCCCAAATACACAAACTCATCGACCTGCTACAAATATTCATCATTCACAACTATATTGCGCACTATTTCATTCTCAGCAGTTACGTCAAAAAGTTTGTACCCACGTAAGTTGTTTTATTTAAAATAACGTTCTGTCGGTTCCATTACAAGAATTTCATTAATCGAAATAGCTCACTATAGTTATTTTTAATACAAAGATTCGGATAAGCAGCGTTCATCAACACGTCAGATGTATTGCTTAAAGATGTTTTCATGTAATAGTAATGCCGTGCCAGACGAGCCAATGTTTTCTAACCCTAGTGTGGAAGCGAGGAGTAAAATTTATTCTCTCCAACTACAGATGTATTTTTACTGAACTGCCGACCGATAAACTATCTTCAAGATATTTTTTCTTGAGTTCTTACTTCAGCAATGCATTTGTCTTCATAGTTGCAAGTTCCACCCTTTTGTCGTAGGAGAGTATAATATTTTTTTCACTGAGGAAATTGTACGTCTCATTGTACGGTGAGAACAATAGAGTGAAATTTCCTGATCGCTACTCAGACACAATGAACGAGTGAATTGTGCATATTTTTTATCAATTTAAGCAACAAATTATATTCATGACAAAGATTAATCAAAGATGGGCGGCAACGCCTAACTTAAGAAGACTTTCTAAGTGGGTTACGGCGCCAGTCGCTCTGAAATACAATATAAAATCTTAAAGGTCTACGTATTTAATTTGTCTGCATACTTTTCGACTATATATAAATTTCGACTATGCATAAGCAAAGAAAATTAAACAATCGTCATTTCGGTTCTATTCATTCTTAATACAATCTAAAATGGTTTCATCAAATAACCGAATAAGAGGTCTTAATTATACCGCGTTAATCATTACCAATATTTGTTTGTGCTACTTAAACTTTACTCAAACCCGCTTAAGCTATGGGCGTACGAACATTTGATTTAAATTTATAATCAAGGCATGCTTTGAAAAGACGCAGTTTTTGTACGTACGAAAAACAAGGAGAATTAATAAACATGGGACTTTATGCGTCGCAACATCGTGAAAAGACGCGTGCCTCGATAAATACAAGTTTCGTGGAAAGGAATTTCTCACTAAACGGAGTATAGGTTACACTATACGGTTCTGCCGTCGAACGCTTCTTTGTCGCCCCTTTTTCTGTTGCATGCTTCGTAAATGAGAAAGAGAGAGAGGTTAGAACGGAGCTATCGGTGGTGTGCCTATAGTCGGGGCGGGTTGTGTCGCCGTAGCGGGGGGTCATTTGCCGCTAATGGCCAACACCGAAGAGCAATCTTCCCTTAGGGGCTGCTCCAGGGGAAAATATGTCGGGAAATTGACTTCCCTAAGCAAGCTTTCTGGCAACACTTAATATCGAGCGTGATTTAAAGTACGCCGGTGTATAACTATACGGAAAAAATGGATTCAAGGGACGTACCTAAATAAATATACAGTGTATTTTATTATGTTTTACTACTGTTATTAAATAACAAGATTAAAACAGAATTGATTTAGAGTACGGCTTTAATTTTACAGGCCGCCGTTTAACTCAACGTGTTAAATGATGCTCTTCAAATACCAGTAGGTACTGCCGCTCAAATTCACACATGAAAACCTCAGACTACCCAAGTAAGAAAGACTTAAACGTCATTTAACAGGAATTAAGTATAATCTGCGACAGCTCCACTAACCGCGACATAAGCGATAGATACACCAACTTTAATATACAACAGAAAAACTGCCGGAAGAATGAACTTCGTATGTTTATTTTTCTGTGACCCCTCACAAGAGCGCTCGCACACAGACAAGAGAACTACAATGCCATGGTAAGTAACAGCACACTAATTACCACCGGAGTCATTCTGTCAATGGTGAATTTCTGTCATGTAACTGTGGTAAGTAAAAAAGGAGTATGATATTTTTCTGTGTTTATAGGTTTAACAAGTTATCCACCTTTCTGCATCTTTATTTTATGTATATAATAGGTTTTAGATGAATAGAAATAATAATAATAATAAATGGATTATTTCTATAGCGCCGTTTCCGTCACTCCGAAAATCACCTCAAGGACGCTTTACTACATTATTTATATAACCTTTACATTATCACTTAGACTTATATCTAGTAAATTAATAATGACGCCAAAAAAGTGGATTGCAATTTTTAGAAGAAATCGTATCATATCTAATAATTAATATTTAAATTTATTACTAATGGCTAACAACTGAATTTTATGACTAGGAAATACCTAATTCCGACTTATAAAAAATATAAGTATAAACAAAGTAATGATGAAAATGTGATAGCATCAAAAACACATATATCTTTTTTTTTAATACGAATAACGAGTAATATTAAATTATGTCTTGCGAAAAACACAAGTAATTCGATACTTAATAACTTCTAATTTTTGATGACTTTCGAAATTAGTGTGTGTTTAACTTACCAAGGCAGTAAAGTGATTAAAGTTTGCAAAAAAGCAGTATATCGATACCTAACTGGGTAACGTTGTGAGGCGGGTCAAAGAGGGGGCTGTAGGAAGGGATTTGTTTATGCGGGCCTTGAAAATACCCCAATTAAATGTTGAAGGAGATACAGGTGCAGATGAATCGTTCCACATACAACCCGACTTACATAAAAATGAGTCGGCGAAACGACCCGTTCTCATGAAGCGACATCAACTGTGAACGTGTATTCGGGGGTATTAGGGGATCGATGGTGCTAGCTTCTTCGAGCAGGCTCATTTTAATAATCAATAAAACTGATTCAACATAACTAAATTGCACAGAAAAAAGCATGTTTATAAATCATTTGGGAGCTCCAGCCCAGAGATGGCTTCCAAATTCAACTGTAGGACGTACTTAAGATTTATTTAGAGTTAGCAGATAGTCACTATTGAAGAATCTGCTACCCCTGTACAATACGATTTTTTGATTTGTTGAACAAGAAAAAAATCAAGTTAATTTGAGGATTTTTTAGAAGAATGCTTTATAAACCCTAATTATTTTTTTAAATTTTTATATTATCTTTTTATTATCTACAATTCAAAAACTTGTTCTTCTTTCTATTCTATATATTATGTATTACGCAAAATCATACATTTTAACGTCATCCGAAATATAAAACCACATTGGTTTCCTTTTTTTTCACAATGCCATGTACCTACTCATATTATCTGCACTCGTATATTATGTATCCTGTAGATCAGGCTATTACTATTTTTATTTTTAAAAAGTATTATCCACAAAATAAAAACCTTTCCTTTATAACTGGTCTGTGTCATGCACTTATATATTATAATACATACATACATATCGTAAATATGTTACACTTATATACCAACTATGTGTATATCATGTTCTTTTTTTTTTCAACTTAAAGCCTTTTTTTTCTTTCTGTATACAAAATCATTCAAATGTTAAAATACGTAAAAGCCCATCGGGGCGTTAATAAATAATACATACTAAGACGTTCCGTAACAAAATTACCTCGAAGGAACTATACATTTTTTCAGTAGTTTAAGGGAATTCCTAAAATCTTCATGGAATATTTCTACAAAACTCGTTAAGAATTTAACTTTTGAAATAATTTACATTTTATATTTGGGACCAAAGAATCATTTTCTTATTAATAAATTAAATAAATATTACTTTGTGATCACCACTTTATTAACATATGCATTTCAACATATTTTAAAAGCGATGCTTTCCTCATCAGGAATATATATTTTGACGGCCTCCATGGTCGAGAGGTAAGGGTCTCGACTACGAAGGTCGCGGGTACAAACCGCAAGTAAATTTTATTTGATTAATTTGAGCTTTTTCACAATGAATTCATTTAAAAATAATATATATATATATATATATAGTATATTTGCGCACGTTCCAGAGTGGAAGATACTCTGAGTATCGCCCTGGTGAAAGACCTCAAGAATTGAAACGTTGCTTCAAATGGCTTTTAGCCGTGTTTGGTGACCAGATCTAAATATCCAGGTATTTCCCCACCTTCCTCTCCCCTTTCGGTATATGAATAAAAAAAGTAGAATAGTATAAAATATTTATGTCAAGTATAGACAAATGATAAACATAGAAAACAATAATGTAAAAATAGACAAATTATAAACATAAATAGAAATTGAATAAAGTAGGTAAACAATTAACAAAAAATTATTATAAAACATTAAATTACAAATTAGAAATTAATAAAAAAATAATTTTTATTATTAATATTAATACGAAAATAAATTCAAGAGAGAGCTATTTAATTTTTATTTTGATTACTCATTATATTTAACTGACTATTAAAACTTTTCTTATTTCTAAAACTTCAAATTTGTCTAATTGTTAACCGGTTGTATTTTGTTTTTATTTTTATTGTATAATATTATTCTTCATACAATGGGAATTTACACCCTACTGTAAGTAGCTTGTCAGCAAGAGTTTAGTTCAAAAATTGTACGTAAACAATAATAAATAAAAATAATCACACAAATAGTAGTACAATAATAATATCAAATATTGGTATGGCATGTTGTGATCAATGTACACAAGTTGACAAAACTATGTTTTAAATATTAAAAATATTAGAACAGTTTTGTTATAGTGGTACACACTCCAATTACACAATGTCAATTAAATTGTTCAATATTATAAAATAATCATAATAAAATCATATATCAAATACGTAAAATTTATCTAAAGAAGCGAAGTTAGCAGTCCACAATGGAGTACTGATACCAACCCTGATGTATGGCAGGGAGACATGGAACTGGCAGATGAAATGTGAAAGTAAACTGAATGCTGTATAAATGGGATTTCTCAGGCGAATGTGTGGGAAAACTAATAACATGATCGTGTGAAAAATGTCGAGATTCGCAAAGAATGTAAGTTTAATGAGTAAGATTAAGAAAGGGACGCTGGTTCAGGCATGTAGAGCGAATAAATGAAGAAAGGAGATAAGGAGAATACATGAAGCGAATTTGAATGGAAAAAGAAGCCCTAGGAAGACATGGCACGATCGAGTGAATCAAATACCTTCTTGAGTCGGACCATGTCAGAAGTCAGAATAACATAAGAGAATTTATGACACAATCAATAAATATAAACGAAGCAAGAAGTGTATGCCAAGATAGAGTTGTTTGGATGTCCGTCCTCGTTAGTTAGTGAGTTAGTTTATTTTACGAAAAAGAAACAAATTTTAAACTTTAAGATGTAAAAGTTTTTTTTGATTAATCTAATCTAACTTATGCCTAAATGTTATTAAGATTGTCGCTGCTTTTCAGTTTAAGTTTCCACTTTCGTTTTTCACTTTAGTTTTCACTTTCAAGTTTAAATCAAAACATAGACATTTTGTAATATTTGAATTAAAAAATGTTCATTCATAAGTCGTTAAAATACACATTTTTAAAACTACTATAATACCAAAAACTACGTAACGCACAGACATGTTGTTTTGTTACGCTCTTACAAAATGTATAGACAACTTCCTAAGTTATTTATCCCAAAGTTAGCCGCGAGTTCTACATATTTCACTTTCATGCAATATCGAATATATTATGTTAGAATTTATTATGTAGATGGCAAAGGTACTTTGCACGTTTCTCAGAAAACGGGTTTTCAGGAAAACCGCTCAGACCTCATAAATTTGTTGATTCACCAGGCACACATCCTGGGTAGAAAAAATATGGTGGAAAATAGTAAACAGCCTAAAAAATCAAGTCACCCTGCACCCCTAACACCGAGATGAACACACCTCGGACTCGGTGGATAATATTTTTGAATAACAATATCACTGGTGTCAAAAGTGTTTTCCAATTTCCATCAGCCAAAACGATATGATGGATGATGATTGATTGGGCTGGATGGATGGGGTAGATGGGGTGGATCGGGTGGTCAGGGGATGCGGCACTTTTTCCGGGAAGTTGCCTTCAACTCTCGCGGACAGGTAACCACTACTCGTGGGGTATGATTGATCGAACCTGAAGCCTGAGGGCATGTTCTACGTTCGCTTCCAATAAACTAACAACGAGTTTGGGAAGATTTTCGCCGGCTACATGTTCGGAACGGATAGAAGGAAAATATCGGAAGCGCGACGGAAGTATCATGCAATATTCGCTTCGTGGTACGGTAGCGTCGTAGAACCTTAACGATATGCCTTAATCGCCGAGGGACCACGCTGTTAATTGGACGGGGGACAACGTTAAAGGACAGGGAACAGTTTTAAGGGCAGTTTTATAGTAACAAAACTGTGCCGTTTATTAGATAATATTATGATGGTTCGGGAGATAATCTAAAGCGGCCGTTAGACCTTCATTCCATAACTGATCAAACCAACTGTTTTGTGTGAAGGCCTGCAGGTCGCGACCGTGTAATAATTTTCTCAGTTCATTTTAGAGTTTTTTTTTGTTAAACATTTTTTTTAACATTTCTGGGTTGCGAATAACCAGACAATATTTAAAATTCTTCTACTGCCATCACATTAAGCGGAAGATGTCGCTTGTCTCGTCATACGTATACTTTTCCAGATCAGCTGAGAAGCTGTAAGTAATGGGAAATTCCAAAAGTCCAGATTAGTTTTTTGTATGAAATATTGCATTATAAAAAATGTCAATTTGCTTTCCCTCCACTGAATGTTTAGTTACTTGGACAATATTTTGTGAAAAAAAAAATCCTATTGGACAAAATGGTATTGCATAATTTTTAAATTTTTTATTTTTAAATATTGCAAAAAAAATGTAAACATTAATTTTCTTTCTCTCCACTGAGTGTTTTGTCCACTTGGATAATATTTTGTTAATTTGGAAAGTAAATCTAATTCGAAGAATACTTTTACCAAATGGACAAAATAATATTGTATATATATTTTTTTAAAAGAAAGACATACGTTCCCTGTATGACAATAACCTGTAAATATTGTTTTATTCTCCGACTAACATTAAAGTAAGCGAAAGTTGTTGTTTATGTCGTGATGGAGAACTTAGCATAAAAATTAAACTCACTACGCCTCGGTGGGACCCAAACGCGATGCCAATTCAGCCACAAACCGGTCAAATATGTACATTTGATAAAACAGCCTAAAATTAAAATATAAATATAATTTCATATATTCACGTACATAATTTGACTGGTATTCGAACTCGAGGTTTAAACTGCAAGTATCTTGATTGATGTATTTGATGAATTAATTCAACTTCAGTTCAACTGATCAGTTAAAAAGGGCCGTCACGCGTCGCGGCGGCGTGGCAGTTTAACCCGCGTGGCCCATGCCCACGGCTACGTGGTGTGGCGGCGTTTGTTGGGTTGACAAGGGTCACTGAACTCAAACACTGGCCAGGAAGGTACCTCTTCATTACAAACAATACAACAAGAGAATTGCACGTTTATTTGTTTCATAGAACCGACAGTGCTGACGCGGATCCTTATCAAACTGTGCGCGGGAGTACCTGCGGAATAATCAGTTCTAATAATTTAATTTCTGTGAATTTTATGGAGTGTTTGAGAAGAGGGTCAGGAAGTACGTAAAAGGGACGATGGTGCCTATGAATAGCTTTCCCCGAATTATTGTTATTTTAATTTATGGTCAATTTGAACAAATCGCATGGTTTTGACAGTTCAGCAATACGTGGGTAATCTCGTACGTGTGGTAAAATCATGTCTGATAAAATAACAGTGATGTCAAGTCTTCGTACTCACTAGCGTTACAAATCTAAGACCTGACCGCCCGATGGAAACTTTTTCTCTCCTGCCTTCTACTGTCCAGTTATTTAAGCTTAACAGTGTGATGTGTGTCTTTACACCACCCGGTCACCAATATCCGTGACTTCCTAAGATGCCTTTCTTCCTGCAGACTTCTTGAGAAGCCTCTTTGGTGGTCGGCAATCTACTCTAAAGGTTTCCAATAATATGAATTTCTTTGAATAAGGCAGGATCACAACACTCGGACTGATAGCGCAGAAATTATATTTAAATAAGAAAATTAACAAAGTTTTGCATTGTGTTGCAGCGCAAATTCAATCCGGACCCTTCAGACTTTAAGTCAAATGCGAATAACTTAACCATGGAGGCTTCATATTACCCGAGGAAGTATGGCTACTACCCGTGGCTCCACCCTAGAGATCTTTTCTTGGGTAAGCTTGGAATGTGCACGTTGTTACATATTTTCACAGAGTGTCTAATCTCCCAACCTGCAGGACCAACATGCAAACGGTCATGCCGGTGGGAAGGACAATCTTGTTGATCAACATAGTCAATTCGGATATTGACATATTAAGCATAGACGAAGCTGCTTTTAAACGGAAACTTTCGTTGCTACTAATAAAGTAGGTATGTTTTTGTTTATACATTATATTCCTCTAAATCTGGCTATGTTTATAGCTGTATGGACGCAAATAGTAGAAATGGTAATTTCCCCTCATACGCAAAAGAGTCTTCAATTCAATCCGTACCACCATTAACAAACTGTGTCATTTTTACGTGAGTAAAAACTGTTCTATTTTATCAACGCGGGGGTGTGCAATTCCAAATATACAGCAAAAGCCGCGGCAGCCGGTTTTAATATGCTAGTGTATACGAGTATATATTATTACAATTAGTTAAAACACGCCTTAAAATTTAAAATTTTGCAATCTTTTTAAAATAATAAATAATCGAATTGAACGCCGTGATATGTCCTGACCCTGAACATATATATTACAAAGGATATCAAACGGTTCTCTGAAAACCATTTCTCATGATATCCTTCTAAAAAAATGTATTGAAAACGAACGTTTCACGGGCGTTTCGTCCAGATAAAATCGTGTATTTCAATTATTCATAAGTGGTACTGCTTTCAAAGGCTGGGAAATTTTAAAGGTCAAAACATCTTTATGATAAAGGTTATTGCAGGCTTATTTCGTAAAAATAGAATCAAAACGTTTTTCAAGGCGTCATAATGATACGACTGGAAATCATGTAAACGTATACGAGTATACTCGTATATGTGATAAAGAAGTATAAAATTAAAATGTTTTTGAAATTTTCAAAAAACTTGAGAAGTTTTTGCCAAATCTGTATTATTACACCTCTTCCAACACAAACTTGATATTAAAATGCAACCTCGAAACACAATAAAAACCGCATC
Organism: Halesus radiatus; assembly: GCA_022606495.2. Lineage (NCBI taxonomy): Eukaryota > Metazoa > Arthropoda > Insecta > Trichoptera > Limnephilidae > Halesus > Halesus radiatus. The sequence continues at coordinate 2,928 of JAHDVE020008731.1, read as the reverse complement.
CCCAACAAATAAAACCCTGAATATCCCGATAACACACACCTCACACGGGCAAAAACGGTTTAAGTATTACGCAATCATACTTTGTAATAGCATGCCCACCATTCTGAAACAACTACTGTAAATATATTACCTACAATTAATTTATAAAAATATGTCACTGTCTGGACCAAAAAACGAGGTATTCATGTTATTCAAAACATGATAAAACCAAACCAAACATAACCCAATACATAAAATACTATGCTTACTTGAGTCCCTTCTCTCCTTTTCCGTAAAATATACTTTAATGTTATCAAAGTTAGTTGAAAGTATCTATAATTACATGTTTAGTATTTTTTAAAGGATTTGCCAAATGAAACCAAAACAAAAACAAAAAATTCTTTTCTCTTCAAATTCTATACATAATTTAAAGTTATATAGCAAAACTGAAACATTAAAACAAAACTAATTAATACACATCAATACTTGTACCACACTTAATATATCCGCGTGAACACCTCAGCACAGGTTCTCCTAGTGAGATGGTCATGACACATATGTGAAGGCGCCCCCGTGGCTGCCGGCTGTGTTTTATAGTCGCTCCTGATTTATCTCGGAAATATTAGAAAGTTATTCATTTTCCCGGTGTAAAAATAGCATAAAATAACCGCAATAATTTTTAGGTTACATTTATAAAAATCATATAATTTTAGTGTGGCCGTTTCGGGCTTAAAACAAGTTTATAATAAAAAATCTAATAAAAGCCCAAATATTGTAAGTTCAAATCTGTCACGTAGTTCTAAATTAACCCAAAAGAATCGGTCATCGGCCGAAGGCGTTCGCCACATGTACTTGTTAAAAGACCTTTGCCTGTTAAAAGTGTCCCAGAGTGGATGATTTACAATGTTATTCTTTGAACTATGGTGATTGTAAACAATATACGACCGAGCTAGACAACCCAAACTCAAACTTAATGGTGAATGTGCTTTTTTGGAGCCTTTAATAGCTGCAAAGATATAATTGTATAACCTTGAACGTTGTACCACAATCGCAATCCGCAAAATTAGATTTCATGGCTACCGAGAAAGGCGCAATAGGAAATAAAAACATTTGACGAGAAGATCTTCTGCTGTCACGGCGACCTGAGTTCTGACCTCCAGTTCACGGAGCAGATCCGGTGCATCATGCGGCCCACGGACGTGCCCGACAAGGTTGCGCGACCTGCTGTGGCCCGACCCCGACAAGGATACCACCGGCTGGGGCAAGAAATAGACGACACGCTGATGTACTCTTTCCAGATCCTGAAGCCGGCCGACGAGCGCCACCAAAGAAGATTGGAAGAAAGGATCAGTACCCCCGGCCCCAGTTCCCACCCGCCGCCCAACTTCACATAACTCCTATCATTTGTATTAGCGTCTTGCAATATATCATAAGGAATAAATACAGTTAGCTTCTTCTTTTTTTTAAATTAAACATGCATGAAAACTTAGACCAAGCCGTATTTAATTTTGATAATCTAACTGCATCTCTTTATATGGTCTATAAATAATGTGTAATGATAGTGTCCAAAAAAATAAAAATTAATTAATATAGGAATAATGTAAGAACAGAAAGTAAGATTTGTACAGCGCCCTTGAGGTGATTTTTCACAAAAACGGAGCTATAAAAATCATCCCATTATTAATTATTATTAACACTCCATTCATAGTAACACCTCTTCAAGCCTACCTTACACTCCACATTATAAAACACCATACAAAGCACCTTCATTATACTTAAAAACAAAGCATATGCAAAATGGTACTGTATCTTATATATATAAAAAAATATTTAAGTTTGTTAGTTAGTTTGTTTGTCCTCGATTATCTCGAAAATTAATTAACCGGTTTCACTGAAAATAGCTCAGTTTGTTCTTATTAGTGCCGGGCAGGTTTAGAGAGTAGTTTAAATGAAATCCAATATGTAAAACTGTTGCTATAACGTTTTAAAATTAGTATTAAAAACATTGAACTCGCCATGTTTTATTTAAGTTACCACTTCGGTTAGCCACAAATATATTAAAATATATAATATTATATTCATATTCAAAAGAAGAAGGTTTTTTTTGGAGAGAATATTTTCAAAATGGAAAACTCGAGTGAACACACATACTTATGAACTTTATGATTTAGATTCATTTTGAAAAAATAAACGTTTGGAATGAAATAAAATATGCGAATTAATGTTTCTTTATTTGGAGATAGTTACTTTCGCTGTCAAATCAATTATTGTACCCGAATAAGGCCGGGTACACATCAGCTAGTAATATGTATACATAAGTAAATAAAATGAAAAAAATCACAAATTACATATAAAATCATCACGATAATTTTTTGCAGGGGTAGGTAGAGGATGGAATGTAACAAAACTCAGTCCTGGCACACATTCGGTTACCTCATTTAAACACGGTCTTATATACTCTATTCTGTTCTGACGTCTCTGACTCAACCGGACTCAAATAAATATTTTCATCTAATTTCAGTCAATTTTTGTCCTTCCTCGTCAATTCCATGTCTCATAGCCATGCATCGAGATTGGTATCTCAACTCCATTGTGATCTACTATTCTTGCTTCCTTTGATAATTTTCCCAAAACTAGAACAAAATTTAATAGTTCCTTCAAAGTTGCTCACCAAAATAGCTTGATAATAATACATTTTATTTGTATAGGAACGCCTTATTTTTTTTATCTAAATCTTTTCCTAGATCTACTCACGACATTCCATTAAAAGCCGTCTTTGCTTTATTTTCAGATTTCTAGTATAGAAATTCGGTCGCACATAAGCATAGTACACAAAGACCCCAAAGATCTCAATTACATTTCATTCAGTCCATTTTCATTGAGTTATTTATAAAGTAATAATAATAGTAATAGGATAATTTGTATAGCGCCATTCTCATGAGAAATGGC
>JAHDVE020008730.1:0-15020 GCA_022606495.2 Halesus radiatus | reverse complement strand
CATACGCTTTTCCGTGCAGCATATTACTTCTTACTATTTACTTATAAATTTGACCTAATGAATCGATATTACTCTTTTACTCTAAACTCAACTCAACCACAATGCCATGAACTCACAAAGTCGGATACATATATGACGCTTAATAGATACATTATGATAAATACGATAAAAATATATACTCATTCATTCTAATTTAAGCGAATAAAAAGCATTAGCAGTTTTAGATTAAACAAATGTATAGAATTTATACGTCTCATATAAACCAAGTTTTATTTTTAGTAGACAAATTTGTTAATCCTTAGCATTAAAAAAAATAAGGTTAGGGAAACTTCTCACTGATTCCTTCGTTTACTTTTTTTTATTCTCGAGGCATAAAATTTTTTAATTAACAACAAAATTTTAATTTAATTTTTACCTTAATGAATCAATCATATTTTTCATATTTTATAATTTTAAAATATTTTTATTTTATTTATGAGCATAACTTTGGTTATTTTTAATTATTACACAAATACAGTAGAAACAGATTTTTATCTAATTTCTAAAAAACGAAATAGCGACTTGATTTGGAACGCAGGACAAAGTCTGAGTTCTTTGAATTCGAGTTTCCAGTACTAAAAATGAGTACCTGAAATAGGATTTATTTGACGAATGTACACACTGTCTATTTTTATAAGGTATTAATAGTCATAAAAAATATCATGAGATATACCGATGTTTATATTGAGGATTAAAAAAAATTGAAAAAATGAAATAAAATGAAAATATTTTTTATGGCTTTTTTTATGGCATTTTTTTTCTTCATTTCAAAGAAACACAAAAAGTGTATTTAAATTTAATCCCTTGGTAAAAAATATAAATTCCAACAAACACACTACATAATCCTTGATGATGTGTTGAATATACTCAACTGTTGCAGTGAAATGCGACTGTTATAAGAGCTGGGGGTAAAGTTGTTCCCAGTGTCTAAAGCTAGAAAGCTGTATTTTTTCATTTAAAAAGGAAATGAAATCAAATAACTCAGTTTTGGGCTATCTGTAGATATCTACCAGTCATTCTCACTTTGATGCACTGGTCAATAATTCCTTCTCTGAAATAAATATGGGTTACTAAAGTATGACCTATTAGACTATTGTCAGTGAGTGACTATTGGCATGTATAAGCAAAGGCGAGTCTGTTCGCATATTTATTTTCAAAATTATGATCTACCTCAGTCAGATATTGCCTTACCATTGTACAGTTGATTCAGGTCTTGCATTCTCCTGATTCTGCTACTGATGCGGACAATCCATTGGCGACGGTTGTTCTAAACTGCGGGATGATGTCGGTGTAGCTCAATACATTTTTAAAGATAGACCGAACTCGATGTTTCGTCATTTTGATTTACATAATTTGTGAAGAAAGCAACTGAATGAAATCATTAGGTATGGATATGGTTTGGCTATTTTTAGTTGTAAGAGTTTAATAAAATTGTGCAACAATATAATGGAATATAAGTTTAACCCTCAAGTTGTGTGATTAACATTATTAAGGTACATTATGTTTGTCAAATATAAATGTATATCTTTTAAAAATATCATAATTGTTTGTTTCTTTCTAAGACAAATCTTCTTAACACTAAATTTATTACCATCTTTGAAGTCTTGGAGAGTGGCATTCCCCACAAGAGTTCATACATATTCCATGTTTATATAATTGAACATTAACTCCCATAATATGACTGATTTATTTCTTTTCAGTTCCCGGATTGCCACAACAAAAATGTCCTTATTGAGGCAGTTCCAGCGCTCTCGTGATATCATAATTATTAAAATCTATTTAGATTTAGATTTAGATATATGGGTGAGGTGTCCTGACCTTGTCCAATCACCGGGTTCAACCACTAAAGGTTTCCGCCATAATGGTGTTGTCCTCTTAATATCAATGGACTCCTCAAGGCATTTGCCTTGATTTTTTTCATTAAAATCTATATTTGCTAAATATAATTGACTTATATAGTCTTGCTGAATTACGTTTTTAATTATTTTTATCAAAATAGAGAGAATCATATCTCATATAGTAATAAATACATTTTAAAGATATTTAAAGACTAGATATTAGAAATAGACATATGTGCAATATTTATACATAATAATAATATATAAAACATTCTATTTATATATATATATCGTTTTTTTGATTTTTCTTTTGCATTTTTAATATTTTTTAATTTTCTTATTTTTGTTTTTCTTTCTCTTTTTAGTTCAATTAGTTTTTTTATGTTTATTCAGTTTAGTTTCCTATTCGCTTGAAGCATCTTATTTTTAAGAAGGTTGCATCTGTCTGGGAGTTATTATTTCGATGTATTCTCTCTTGCGTCCGCCAGTCTTCACAGCCGGCACCCCTACATGCATTCTTTTCCTGGAGCAAGGTTCCTCGATCTGGATGCCCCGCCTTTTCAGCCCCTCTTCGCCTTCTCGCTGATCCCGAACTGCTGAAGGTTGCTGGCCGATCTTGCCTCGACTCCCTCCACTTTTGGCTCCGCTCCTTCCTCGTCTTAAGCTAGTATTATTGGCATTAGTATTGTCATACTCGTACGAGTCTGCGGCCTTTCCATAATATATCTGGTCGAGCATTGGGGTGTTTTCGTTGGAGTCACTCGAGGAGTTGTAAAGATCGATGCCGAACAAGACACTGTTGGAGTCCAGCAAATCGAGGAGGTAGTCTGGAATCTCGATTGACTCTTCAAGCTGTGAGAAGGTTTTAGTCAGCACCAGCACCAGTTCGGACTACGAATTGGAGGATGAGTCCTGCAGTCGGTCCCGCAGCAGGTACAGTGCCGCAGTGTTGGACAAGTCGTACCAGTCGATGTGACTGGGAATCTGAAGAAAGCCATCCAAAATTATCTGTGTCACATCGGCTGACGAATATCCGTAAGAACTCAGTCGCCTCCTGAGAACTCTCAACTTGTGGATGAGTAAATCCAGATTTGTTCGAGACTTGATTGGTGCTGTTTTATTCATTTTGAAAAAAACCACTTCGTCAAAAAATTAATTAATGTCTATATTACTCTATTTTTTTTATATATTTATTTTTTGAGAAATATATAAACATAAATATTATAATAATATAGTATTTTTTTTTTCTTTGCTAATTTTTCCTAAATTGTTTATTAAACTACAATAACATTGTAGTTAATAGAATGTCTAAAAAATATGTATATAATATTTTTTAAGATCTACCAAAAATTAATAATAGAAATATATATAATCCAAAAAATAATCTTATATGATGATTACGAGGTATTTTCTTTAAATAAATAACATCCAAATACTCTTAGAAATGTTATTATACATTTTAATCTATGTGTATATCTATAATTAGATAAAAAAAATTAATTACGGTTTAGATTTTTTAAATAAAACTTGAAAGTTGGAAAAGTGAAAATCAGATGTGGGATTCATGAATAATATTTTGCATTTAATTGGCAAGGTTACCATACTATGGGTTCTCTTCGGACCTGGAACGCCGCAGACTGGCTATTTCTTACTGAGTTGATCGACTTTGTTTTCCGTAATTCCCCCTCATCGCATTATAAAATGAAGTACATGGTTCGTAGAGGATGATGAATAGAATCCCTAAGAGTTATTTTATTAAAAAATAGATTGAAATTTTATATTAAAAATGAATATTGTATTTTTATTAAAAAAAAGATTACCTCCTATTAAGGTCATTGTTAATATCCTCACTAGTGTTACTACATTAATAATATTTTAGTAAGAAGAAATTCTTAGATCAGCAACGCCTATCCTGTTTTTAGCATAGTCCAGTACAACGAAATACTTTTTGAAGAATGGTTCACCAAAAATTATGTATTCCGATTCGCTGTTTCGGATATTCAGAGTCACACTTCCTTTGTCACCCCGTTTCTTGATCAGGTCCTTGACTTCCAGCACTACTCTCGATTCCCCCATCTCAAAAATTACCCGTTTCTTTTCGAAGGCTTTGATGTTCCTCACCTCGCACACTACATATTGTGAGGGCCCATCAACCTTGCATTTGCCTGACGAGTATACAACTCTTGAGATCGCGGCGATGTGTTTCAGAGGCAGGCCAAGATACGAGGCGCTGAGGGTCAAAAAGGCTTCTGTCGCATCAGTGATCTCGTCCAGTTGATCGACCTTCTCGCTGCCGATGGTCTAAACTATCAACCCGTCTACTAGAAGAAATCGCTTCTGACTGAGAAGAAACCAGTCGATACCAGAGTACCCTTTTTCTGAGTTTTTGACAGACAGGTCACCCAAAGTGATCGTAGAGTTCTGTCCCAAATAAACTGTTATTATCTTCTCAGTGGTGTTTACATATGTGAAAATCTCATCGAGAAAGCTGTTTTCGGAGTCTTCGTCAAACCTGAGTGAAATGGCGCCGTCCATGAGGGAGTTAATGTGCGCCGGCACTCTGGAAGCATTGATGAAGTTGGTGGCTGCCAGTTCGATTCTCTCGCTCTCGTCGCTCATGAACAGTCCGATTAGAAAAAGCTTGTAGGGTGTTGTAATCTTGTTTGAGTCCCGCGTTATGAACTCGATGTTCTGCGACTTCATTAAAACCCCTTCAATCTTCTCGATGGCCCCAATGCTTGTGGTGATGTTTTTCGAAGTTAATAGGCCGTCCTCATTCGCGGTTTTTTACGCATCTTCTAAGTGATGCTTTTTTGGCAGATTTCTTCCAACCATTCTGGAAAACTTCTTTCTTGCCTTCTTTTCAATCTTCCCAATTCTCTTTTTTACCCTTTAGTACAGCGAGTTCGACAACAAGGTACAGCTCTTCTCTGGGTCTTCCGCAATTCTGCAGTTGGCTAAGTTTTTTATCCAGCTGGTGGGTATCGAGAGATCAGTGGCCAACAGAAACAGTTAGTGATTGTGGTAAAGCTAGACAGCGTAGGTGATATCCTTGCGGTAACAGATCTAAAAAGAGGTAGACTATTACGATTGTTATGATGAGGATTGCGTCTGGTTCCGAGACAACAATGCAGTTGCCGTGCAGTTAAGGGCCTGGGGGTATTCTACTTCTTTAGTTTCGTGGGGCACTCGGAGGAGCGGGAGTTCGAGGTAGGCTTTGTGCAGATGGAACAGAAGAAGCAATGCTGTGACTCTCAATGCTATCATTTTCTGGGTCAACGATAAATTGGGTGTTTTTTTTTGCTATGTTTTTTTTTTTAATTCTATACCAGTATATAAAAATATATGAAAAACTATCTATGATATTCATAATAAATATCTACTACATTTATTTTTTTAAAATATAAGAAGTTAATTATCTGTCTTATTATGTTAAAATTCATTAATTTTGAAAAATTAAATATATATTATTTAAAAAAAAAAAAACTGAAAAGATTCTCGAGAAAATAACATAAAAAAAAAAGTATTTTGAAATTAACATTTTAATACTGGTCAAACTTAAACCAATATGTCTTTTTTATAAAAAATAATTCCTTAACATGACTTAATAAGTTATTTCATATTAGTGTAATTATTATTATTATCTTACCGCTTGAACATAAACAAGGGATACTGAAAAAAACAATATGAATAAAGCAGAAAATACGGGATTGATAGAGATGTTTGGGTCTTTTTTCGAAACCATGATCTCGCACAATGAAAATAAAGATGAGCTACTCAAGTAGCTTTCCAAGTTCAAGTCTTCCATTTATTCCTGCAAAAAACATCATTTCGACTCGGCCACCAAATACCTTGATGATCTCGAGTAGCGAATACAGACATCGCATATTAATCTTCAACGGAACACCAATAACGCACCCCCTGATACCGACCAGAACAACCTAACAACCAAACAGAATATTCCTGTTTCAAACCAGGGGAGATATCGTGGCTTATAATACGAAATCAATAGATTCTAGACTACGAACAAGACAATCTTCGCAGCCATTCGCAGAATCATGAAGAAGAACTCCAACAACTCCAACAAGATCGGAGAAAGTAGCTTCAAAAACATCAATGCCGTCGAGGACAGCACAACACAAGTCACCAACAAACACATCTCTACCCACAAAAACAATAGCAACAATGTGAACGAGAATAATAATATTAATAATAATAGTGACAACATAGAGTCAGGAGAAGCAGCGAGGAAGTAATCGAGCAACACGAATGGCAACAATAAGTCTGCCTCGAACCGTGACAAGTCGAACAGCAACTACACAGGACCGTATGTAGGTCAGCCACCAAAGAATAGCCACTCCTTAGAAAAAACTGCCAAAAAAGAATATGATGCAAAACCTCCAAATAAGTGAAAAAATACATTGTAGGGGAGGATAGGATTTAATATCTATTTTTCTTATTTCTAAAATGATGTTTACTTTTTTATTATTATTTTTAAGCAATATTGAACATATAAATATAAATATCTTAAAATATACATATATTTGCTTTAGTAGATAGTCAAATAATGAATTGATTTTGGAAGTACGCTCTTTGCTATATTTATTTTTTTTTAATTCTAAATATATATAATAATATATTCCAGATAAATAATAATAATAAGCAAGTACAAAAATAAATATATAAAATAAAATAAATAATAAAAAAATAAATTCTCTTCAGTTTTAATGCCTTGTTTGAGTTGGTTCTAATGGGATATTGATTTCCTCTGTTGAATCAGCTCTGTCCAATTCTATCCCCAATGTCTCATGAGGCACAAGGTTGCTCGCGATGCACCCCCCGATGCTCACCACGACGAAACTCAAAAATACCAACGTCTTGTTCAGGTCAAGCAGCGGGAAAAGGATGAAGGGCATAACGGTTGCCCCAGCCCGACCCACCGCCGAGCAGAACCCGAACCCTATGGTTCTATTCAAGGTTCCGTAAGACTCGGTTGTGAAGGGGTAAAGCATCTGGAAACACTCCTTCATGAAGAATCTGCTAGCGCTGGAAAACAGCGTGACTGCAGAGATCGTGAAACCCATGTGGAAGAGCGCGGCGCATCCAAAGAAGATAGTAAGTGATCGCTTTCTGCCGCACTGTGGTTTATCAATCATCAGAAACGAGATGATAAGGGTCGGTGCCTCTCCGAGAATGGTATAAACGTAGGAAGCAAAGGTGGCCTAGGTTTTTCCGAAAACGAAAGGCAGGATAATGAGTTGGCCGTAGTACATAAAGTTTAGCATAAACCAACTGCAACTTAGAGCTAAGGTTGTTCTTAAGTATTTTTATTTGAATAACGATCCGATTTCTGCGACTTTCACGTTGTTGAAGGTTTCGGACTGCCAGGATACAAGTCCTTCTTTTTCTTGCATTGTCATCGGATGTTTTTAATTCCGAACAAGCATATATTACAGTACTTCAAAAGAAGATTCGCATTATCCACTGGCTAGCAGGAATCTCGCAGATTCTTTCATGTGGAAAATGGTTCCATAGACCACGATAAGACTGGGTATCGAACTGCACACCATCATCATCCTCCAGTTTCCATGGGTAAAATCGTCGAGGAAGATGTAGGCGAGGATTAGGGAAAAGACCTTGCCGATCGAAACACAGAAGTTTATACAAAGGAGTCCTTTGCCTCGGTATGCTGACGGCACAATTTATGAAAACATACTGGTGGTTAGGGCAATTGTAATGCCAAAGGTAAAACCGTAGAGGAAGCGAATCGCCATTATGCTTGTAAACGAATAGCAAATACTGAAGAGACAGCAGGAGATAAACTGGAGACTTGAGCCGAAAAGAATGACGGGCTTGCGTCCGTAGCGGTCTGAGAATTTGCCAGTTATTAAAGAGCCGATTAGGATGCCGAGATAAAAGACTGACGACATGTTCTGCACCTGAGCGGAGGAGAGTGTCATTTCTCTCTTGAGAATAGGATTGAGGAAAGAACTGAGAACCAGCTGTGCTCCGTCATTCATGTCGATGAGACAAAGGCATCCGATGCTGATATACTGGGCCTTACCCATTCCAATACGTCGATCAAAGAATTAATCGACGGATAACATAATATGATTAAACTAATTTTTTGTATATATATATATATTTTTTAAATGTAATATGTTTATTTTTTTAAAATAGTAACAAATTATAATAAAATATATATATATATGTTTTTATAAAATGATTTTGTTTTAATAAAAAAATACATTGGTAAACCCTACTGTTCTTTTCGGTGAACTTGCTTTCCATCGTATAGCATCGCGGCGGAGAATTAGGGTAGAATATGCCTTCGGAACTAATGAACAGTCTGAGGATGTCGTTTTTAGGAAGGGATTCGAGGGTTAACCCAGAGCAGAATGAGAATTAAAATCGATGAAGTCTATTAAATCTAATTAATATTATTTTTCGAAAGAGCAATATAAAATAGATACCGATCTCATTCGTAATAACAAATTTCATATTAAAAATAAAAATATATATTATATATGAATTTTTCATATTTGAAAGACTGATTGGCTTCTATTTCCTCAGTAACATATTAATTAGCAATCCCGATAAAAAGAATCCCTAGTCGATTGATAGGAAATGATAACATTTACACAAAATCAAGAAAGAGACACATATATTTATTTATATTTAATAATTAAAAGTCAAACAATCAAAATAAAATAAAATAAACTTCAATCCTCAAAATGGAACTTAAGAAAGATAAGATAACAAAGTTTCTCACTGATGAAAGTCAGACCATTTTCAATAACTTCAAAGCAAAAAAAATATTCATCAAAATCGAGACATGCCTGGAGTTGGCCAAACTCATCAGGGACTCCGACAACTTTAATACCATCGAACAGTTTATCGCCTAGAGCAAGGCTTTCCCCGCCAAGGCCAAGGAGGAGATCTCCAGGGTCTTCGAAGAGCTGTTTAAGCAAACCATGAAACAGAAGGAGGACCTCTACGACAAGTTCGTCAGCAAGACGAAGATCAAAGAGAAAATGGTGCTGGGGGAGGAGGACCTCTCCCTCCTGAAGTCCAGCTTCTACAAAGGAGAGACAGTAGGAATCAAAGGATTTCTTGAGCAGAAGACGGGCGACTACGGAGCCAAAATACTTTCCAAGGTGGACCAACTGTTCAGTGGGGAGGAGATCGAGTCGGTCAAGTCCTCTGAGGCGGGCTGTCTCTTCGAGTAGCACGAGGTGGTGTTAATCTGGGCGAAGATGAAAGAGATGATTGAAGAGTTCCTGAACGAATAGGAGCAAAAAGCAGTCGTTGATTCGGTACTAACAAACAATCCCGAACAACTGAAGAGTCAACTCGTCGACAACTTCGGAGACGAAGAAGCTGAAAGCCTCATCCTTAAAATAAACATTTACTTAGGCGAGTTGTCGAAGGCTCGAGGCCAGAAATAGCGCGAGGCAGAGTTCGACCATCACGACGATGACTACATCATCCATGAAAATCCTCAGATTTTACCACCCTAGAAGTCGGATGAAGTGATTGTGGAGAAAAAGTAAATTTACACTGAAAGCCAGAAAAAAGCGATAAGGAAAAAGATTGAAGAAATACCCTGCATCTTTGACAACATTAGAGATTGTATCTGCTAGGCTGTTTTCGAGGACAATATGGCTGAAATTTTAAGAGTTACAACTGAAAAATACGGCGAAGACGAGGCCCAGAGCATATTGAATATAATTTCGGAGTTTATGAAATCCATTCTCCACGTTCATGAAGAAGAAGAAATTATTTCTGTCTCGGAGTAAATAGCTTAGTTTTAAGTGATAGCTCCATTAGTTAAAGAATCGACTTCAAAATTACCACCTCCTGTTTATTCGTAAATTGATAAATTTGACTTGACCAAAATAAATATGAACTTGCCGCATGCGCCTCACATTAAATCAGTTCCTTTCCAGGAAGAAGAAGTATTTGAAACAAAGCCTATCCTAAATCCGTATGAGAATTAGCATCATGACAGGGATGTTTCTGATGTTCCAGAGATTCCTTCTTCCAACTCCAAAAACGAGATTTGGGATTTGGTTAAACAGATCTAAAAAGGAAATAAATCAAGTGAATACCAAAGTGAGAATCAAATATAACTCGAAACTTCAAGTGAAAGAAATCGAAAGCAGGATGAACAATTGAGATTAGATCAGGTGCATCCGACACACGAGAGACAAAACACATAGGAAATTGAGTTCTCAAAATCTCCTCCACAGAACTTTTCATCAGTCGATTAACGCGGGTTTATGAACCGTATTAACAAATAAGTTTTATTAAAACTTGGAATTTGTTCTGATTTGTCTCAACAGCCCAAAAGCATTCGTCCCCCTGTCCCGCCTATACTAATCTGGGTCCATCTGCTCGTCAAGTTTAAAGAAGATGTACAGAATAATAAAAAATAGAGCATAATAGAGATCAAACTTTTCCAAGACTGTTATTAGCACGTTGCGAAAAAAGTAATAATGGACAAATACTACACCCTTTGGATCTTCGAAGTAGATTCTGACCAGCCCTGTTGGTTTAATTGCCGCACTAATAACTCGACACAGCGAAGTGTGGGCACTGTGGTCTTAGCAACAGCTGTGGATAAGGAGAAACAACCTGATTCTAAAAGAAACCACTTCATATTTGGCCTCAGCTTCATCCTAGCGTAAAAGTGTGACATCGTCCCTGCCACCTTAGCCGAGGAGGCTATGGCAATGTCAATGATGATCAGTGAACCCGATGTCGTTATTGATATGCTCAAAGCCTTGGAAGCCGAGCCAAATCAACGCAGTGAACTTAAGAAGGATTTCTTCAAGAATAATATCGGAGATTTTGAGAAGGTATATAATCTGAAATAAAAAAATAGACTTGAGGATCGGGAGCGGTTCTTGAAATACCTGCTGGGGATTGTCTACAGATAATGTGGTGTCAAATTTGAATCAGAAATGAACAGCAAGAATTTTCTGTAAACATATTTAATGGGCTGCACTATCAGTTTTCATAGTCAGGAGATTTATGGAAGTGTCAGTTTTGAAAACCATTTCCGAAAATTAATATTCGTGATACGGTATCTTTCCTCACAAAAAAACGGTAATGTTAAATAAATTTCTAATATTTTTGAGAAGCTTGCGGACAACGAGATTAACATTCCTTTCCTCATTAAGTTTCTCCTTCGAGATTTGCAGGCGAAAAGCCGCAAACTCAATGGGTTGAATATATCGAAGCTGTCGAGCCTGATCAAAAAGTCAAAGAGTTCCCTCCTGGAGTATATTTTCAACAATATTGTCACTTTTGCTTACGAAGTTATTGTGGTAAAAGGTAATTAAACCTTGCGGAAAATAAATGAATTCATTCAACTCCTTCTGGTAAAAATTGACGAAAAGGTCCCTTACATGGTGGAAAACAACAACGATAACGAATCTTCGGCCATTGAAAAATCGTATTCCGACATCATCAATACTTACGTCGAGAAAATATACGCCAGTGACTAATTCAAGTTCCTTAGCCTTATGGATCTTTTAAATTACTTGGTGGCGTTGAAAAAACTTCCAAGGATCTACTTCTTATTTTTGAATTCCCCAAGTTTAGAACCTAAAATAACCGAAAAACTTGTGCATAGCAAGGAAAACTCTAAAAATATCTAATATTTATTATTACTCCGCCTTTTGTTCCTGCGAGATGGCGAACAAACTTTTCTAGTAAAAAGTAATATCAAGACACATCTGAACACATTTCTGGTCAGTAAAACTCAAATAATCAGCGTACTTGGGAGTCACTTTGAATCGCATAGGATTAAACTCCAACCGAATGTATTATTCGCACTCTTCAATCACATCTACTACCCTTCCTTGTTCAAACTCAAGAATAATGATATGGTTGATATCCGCAAATAAATTGTCGAGTCATTAAAAGTGGTTCAGCCAAGCTTCAATGACCTAATGGTGCTCCTGAACCAAGGCCTAAGCGACAACAAAAACTAGAATAATATATAAATAATAAATACCGGTATTACTGAAATATGGAGGCTGTTTGATGCTGAAAAGCTTTTCAATTATGATAAAGTCATAAAATATAGCCATTGGAAAGGGATTTTCAAGTTCCACCCTATTCTGAGCAAAATTGTGATGCACATGTTGGTAGAAGTCTGTCAGAGTAGACAAAAAGATCGGAACGGTGCAGAGACTGTGAATAAATTTATTGAAACACTGCTAGAGATCAAATAAATTGATGAGGAAGTGCGAAACTCAGTGATGATCAAGATAATGGGGTGTGGCAAAAAATGACATTATTTTTTTACTGAATAAAGATTATATTTTTTTTTTTAAGCTATTAACTCGGGTATAAATATCAGAGCGAGAGAGACATTTAACTCAAACTTTACTATTATTATTTACTACACTAAAAGTTATATTAATATACTAGTCAATAAATTAATAAAAAAAATAGATCAACTTTCAAAATCCTTTTAATATCATGAATATTGGATCTTATATTTATTTGTTGCAGGAGTACCATTGTAATTATCTTAATAGATTAGATTTCCACTGGCGAGTTCTCTCCATTTCAACGAGTAACTATTTGTTTCTCACCATCAGCATCATTAGAGATTAGCTGCGGCTATCTGGGGACGCTTGGCCTAACTGTTCTGATCGGAGAGATCTCAAGAATTCTGGAAGACCAAAAGTTCTGTTCGTTACATCCATATTATCTTCCTTTTATAGCCTTCGGTGATGATTGATAGAGTTGAGTTCATTACGATTAAAATCATTATTTATATGATTAACTATATTTTTCTTCTTATATTGGCATGCACTGGCTAGTTCTTGAAACTACTATTATACTGCTTATAGCTCTGAATCTACTATTCCAAAGCTACGCCTTGCAAGTTCGGGATTAGATGGAACCTGCTATTTTGTTGCCCTGTTTCCATTATTAAATGAAGCAGTATTATTCATTAGTAGTTCTTGCTTTTCTGAGTTAGTATTATCCTCCAATCTCGCTTCGGCCATCATTAGCAACTACGCTTTTTGATTGAGTTGAAGCAAGAGACTGCGTATTTATCTTTGCAATTCGGCTTCCCTTTTCTAAAAGGAATATTGAAGAACTTCGAGTTCTTTGGCTTGCTTGGCTGATCCTACTTCTTGTAGCCTTATTAATTATTTCTCTAGTAGTTTCATAGCCTATTCTATCTCTTCCTTTCTATGACTAAGATCAGAAATAAGTGTGTCAGTCTGCTGTTTCATGATGTAGCAATTGATACACTTGGGTGAGTAGCCTTCTGTAAATTGTTATGTTGTTCTTATATTTTTGTTTCGTTCTTTAAGTGTCTACTAAATTGTTTTTGTAGACTCTTCATTTTTATTGGTGTTAGTTGGTGAAGATGTGCTTGATTCTAGAGTGGTTATTGTCCTCAATAACTGTGGGCTCTCACTATAATGATTTATGGTGTTTGCATTATTATTTTAGTTGGCTTTATGCTACTTTGAATTATGTATATTATTCGAGTGGTTGATCTTGGAAAAGGAGCAGGAAGAAGGAGGACTTGTGACTTAGAGGTGAGAATTGTTTTGAATTCTTGTAGTTTTTGGGAAAATTAGATACTGTGCCTACTACTATTATTTTATGATTCGATTAGAATCGTTCTTCGGCGATCGCATTGTGGCGTCTCGATGAGATTTCGGCTCACCGATACCTTTGGTAAATTATGGTTCTTGCGGGATTCGTAGACGATTCAGTCTATGTTTGATACGTTTGTTGGAGTATTGAATTAAAATGAGAAATATTTCAGATATTTTTTTACGAATATATTTTTTGGAGCGAACCTGACAACGTCTTAGATTTGTTCTTGTCTAAAATGTCTAATGCTTTATTTTCTAGAGCAATATTGACGGATTCGCATAATTGGATAAAACTATGGGTATCTGATTCAGTTTACAGATTATTCAAATACAATGCTTTTTCGCTATAAAAAAGTGTCATCGTTGAAACTCAAAGGTACATATTTTTATTAAAGTATATATTTTATTGTTGTTACGTGATGTCAGTAATGTCCTTAAATTGTATTTACTTGCCAAATTTAGGACTAATCGTGAGTACGAGGTAACTGTAGGGGTCAGGACACTTCTCGAGTTTGTACTATCGTTGCAAATCTATTTAAACTATTTATTTTGTCTCTATTTATTTATAAGTATTCGATACTTTGTGATTGATTATCGATCGGAGAATCCAGGTATTCATTGAGGTGGATTTTGAGGTAGCCAGCTATTAATTGTTCGTTCGGTTTGGAATGGGGTTTGACGAACACGGATAGGAATGCCTAAAACATATAGATTAGTTAATATGGCCATTACATAAAAATTATCAATCCATTATATAATACCTATAACATATACAATTTACAATTATAAAATACGCGTAATACCTATACCCTATATACATATATTTTTTATCAAAGTTGTAATATTACTTAGCTTAACAAATTCATATTTATACAATAAAAATGTTAAACTGAACTTGAATCAATATTAATAATAAAAAAAAAACAATAAAAAATATATTTTTCGAAACATTGCTTTTTTTTTAATTCGTGTTCTATTTAATATTTTATTTGATCTGCTTGGTTTGGTAATAAATTTCTGCTCACCTTCTTTTTGAGGAACCGATTATTATGTTTACTGTAAGGCAGGATGACGTTGGTTGCCAAAATGGTATCGAATTAAAACTTGGCGAGACTGTTGGGTTCGACGTGCTGTTTGTCCGAGCATATGTTTTTGGTGCCTACCTTCAAGCCCAATGAGGCTGTGCAAGGAAATCTGGTTTTGATCCTAGCCTCACGAACATGAAATGAGATATTATACTAATAAAAGGTTAATCCAGTTAAATATGTAGTTTCCATTAAATTTGTTAATATATAATATATATATATATGTATAACAATAGAGATAGACATATTAATATGTTTAATAATATATATATACATATATTAATATACTTTTTTATAGCTAATGAGTAAATAAATTAAAAAAGCACTTACTTTATGCAGTAAAAAATGTGGAAGTGCTGATTTATTCGAAAATGTTAAATGGGTAATAATACATGTATATATATAATTAAGCACACATT
>JAHDVE020008729.1:0-20844 GCA_022606495.2 Halesus radiatus | reverse complement strand
GAAAATAACAGAAATGCATGGAGTTTTACATAACTCGCCTCACTAGGCTAGCTCGTATTGAGGCAGCAATTTTGAACATTATTTTATAAGAACTATAAATATATTTTTAAATAAATTATCTTCCATAAATGATTTTATATCAATAACTTAATTATACGTAAAATAGCTGTCTTCACAGCTAAGCGTTAATTGACTTTAAGTCAGGAGATTGTCGGTTGGATTTCCACTAGAAGTAAAAATATTTTGTGTAGTAGGACGGTGCCGGAAGAAGCCGGTATTAAGATGTTGATTATTAAAAAATAAAAAAATTTAATGTTGAGTACGAGTACATTCAAGTTGAGGTGTTCTTCTAAATAATAATTTTAATGGTAAGTACGAGTACATTCAAGTTGAGGTGTTCTTCTAAATAATAATTTTAATATTGAGTACGAGTACATTCAAGTTGAGGTGTTCTTCTAAATAATAATTTTAATATTGAGTAAGAGTACATTCAAGTTGAGGTGTTCTTCTAAATAATAATTTTAATGTTGAGTACGAGTACATTCAAGTTGAGGTGTTCTTCTAAATAATAATTTTAATGGTAAGTACGAGTACATTCAAGTTGAGGTGTTCTTCTAAATAATAATTTTAATGTTGAGTACGAGTACATTCAAGTTGAGGTGTTCTTCTAAATAATAATTTTAATGGTAAGTACGAGTACATCCATGTTGAGGTGTTCTTTTAAAAAATGATTTTAATGTTGAGAAGTTTTTGTATTTTTTATTCATAAATTTAATACTATATATTAATTTGGATGTACATACTCGTATGTGTCTGCGTTACTTTGTCCCCAATTATCTTTTTGATTAAAGTTAATCTAGGGATTTTTTTTTAATACAAACTATATCGGACGTCCAAATCATAATACGTATTAAGGAAATGGTAGAAATGCTCTTACGTATTCACATGCAAAAAGTGCGTCACCGTATCAAGGTGACGTATTTCTGAAATTCAGATGACGCATTTAATGACGTCAATAGCAGTTTTTGACGTCACTATTTCTGGGACATACACCAGTCACGTCAACTAAATTATTAAAGACGTCATAAGTGACGTGTTTCTACTAATCTCAAAGACGTCAATCACTGTGAACTGAGAATCACTGAGAAAAAGCATACAAATAGACAAGATATTTTAATAAACGAGCATTGTGAAAAAATTATTCGGCCTTTATTGACCTATATTCTATACCCCTACAAAGAACTTAAAGTGTCGTATGTGTACCGGTGTTCCCTCCGAAATATAGTATTTGTATGTTCCGTACACAAACAATATAGTATACTCGTACTTCAACATGATCTCACTGGTCTCTGGAAGCTGCAAAACCTTAAATTTACATTAAAAACAGCACCAACAAAATGAATTAGAAATAAAATCGGAAGCAACTTGGAGCAAGTAAAAGCGTTTGTATATTTGGAATATGTAAGATAGATTGGAAAGGCTGTAAAGATATTTAAAGAATGGTAAATGCCAGAAACTCTATTAATAGAGGACTGAACAGTTGAACAGTTGACACTAATAAAAAAAATGTTCAAAGAAGTGAAGATAGCAGTTCACAATAAAGTGCTAATAGCAACCCTGGTGTTTGGCAGCGAGGTATGGAACTTGCAAAGGAAGAATGAAAGTAAACTGAATGCTGTAGAAATGAAATCCCCGAGGCGTATGTGCTGTAAAGCCATGTATGACACTGTGAAAATTGTTGAAATTCGCAAAGAATGCAAGGCTAATGTGAGAGCATGTAGTAATGTAGTAAGTAAGATTAATAAGGGAATGTTACATGGTTTGGCCATGTAGAGCGGATGAACGAAGAAATGAGTGTAAGAAAAAATTGTGACACGAATATGAATGAAAGAAGAAGCCGTAGACGAAAAGACATATCACGATCAAGTCAACTAAATACTTGAGTCGGGTCATGTCAAGAGTTAGAATAAAAGAAGAGTAATATGAAACGATGTATGAATGTGAATGAAGCAATGAGTATGTGTTAAGATCGAGTTCAGGAAATAATGCAAAAATGAATTATTTGAATAAGAACGGGATGCTTAGATGGACTTTGACAACATCAAAACTTGACTCCAAACCGTCCACAATCCCGAGCGAGGCCGGGTACACAACAGCTAGTTAATTATAACAATTAAGTAATCGGTCCTGAATAAAACTCTGCTGTTCTCTGAAACATCTTCTTTAAATTATTTAAAAAAATCTAATATACCTTTTTTATTAGACGCCACTGCTGAATGCAAAAAAATGTTTTAATTTTTAGACATGCCCTTAAAAACTGCAATGAGGTTTAAAGAGTCAATTCAAACTGACTATACACACGTCCCTAGATGAGCAGAGAGCCATCAAACGCTAGGCTGGATGACAACTTGCAATAAACCTATTTACCAGGTCTTGACTCAATTGTTTGGTCGATCCTTTACAGTCAGTAGAATGGTATGTAGGTACTGGTCGACCAACCGGCGAAGCCTCCCTATATGACCGTTTCGGCCAAGACCATAAGAGGCTTTCTGCCTAGGCCGTTTGATTAATTTATAAGCGGTCATTCTTCTAAGGAGCCGCCGCGGACGATACATGGAACCTTCTCAGACCAGACGCTGGAAGCTTTACAATGTTCAGTACCAATTGAGGATAGAGAATTCGGTACGAGTCCCGAACAAATATGTCACTCTGATCAATTCGCTGATATGGCGAACTATGGGGAAAATGGAAATTAGAATTCACCGGCCAGAAGTGCGAGTCGCGGTTGATTTACCGCCAGTCTAACGGAATATTCCCATAAAGTGCGAACGGTGCGGGTGTCAGTACTTTTACTAAAAGACTTCCTGGTGCAGGTAAGTTAATTAAGTATGAACCTACAGCTGTATGCGAGAAGATGTCTAGTGCAAGAACACCTGTTTTATTGAAAGTAAGTAATTGATATCAGTGATCATGAAACTTGATTTCATATTTATATCAAGTAGTTTTTTTTAATGTTCTGTTTACACATGATATCAACAGTTTGTTTATTTATAGGAAAGTACTATTAATCTCAGGTAAAGCCATTGAAGGACTTTATCAATAAACTTTCTTTGCTGTTTTGATGCGAGTCAGCTGATGTGACTTCTGTAGCTCACAAAAATAAGTCTTTAATATCCTATGCCCCGAAAGCCGGCACTCAAAATGGCGAAATACTACTACCTAAATTTGTAATACCAGCACTACTAGTAATTATTTATTTGTAAATTCTTTACGGGTAGCTAAAAAAGGGTCTAAAATTTCCTTAGAATAAAGTTCTTTAACTGTATTACTTTAAATTCCATGAAATAGATACTAAAATGTCTACTAAATCAGCGAAGAACTTTTTGAAACATTTTATATAAACTTCCAGTATGTAGAACACAAAAGGTTACAGTTTAAGAATTTTTTTCACTGGAAACTAGATATTTCCCTAACTACCCTTACGGATTTAAAATACAAATAATTTGTAGTGTTGCTTGCTTTAGCAGACTGAAAAGTGTATGCTTTTGATTACTTACCTTTAAATGAAAAAAAATTAAAAGCCATATTTGTAAGAGGTTTCCAATTAAATTATTTATTAGTTCTCTTTATTTCCAACATCGAGGAAGGTCATCACTATTACAGTTTTAATGCATTCTATTTAATAATACAATTATAAAAACGTCATTCAAATGGAGATTTTCAAAATAAGCATAAAATGGTAATTGAAAATAGTTTTCAAATTCAATACCTGGGTAATGCCTTTGTATTTGATTTTTTAACATGGAATTAAATTATAACGCCAACAACGTTATAAATTTAAGAACTAATTTGTTTGTTTGTTTGTATTTGAATATAAAAATATAACATAAACTATTATATTCTTAGAAGAAGCGGAATAGGTCATTGGGATAATTTCACATACATGCAAGTACTATTTCTCAGTTTTAAGTCTTGAAATTATATTGCT
Source organism: Halesus radiatus (assembly GCA_022606495.2). Taxonomy (NCBI): domain Eukaryota; kingdom Metazoa; phylum Arthropoda; class Insecta; order Trichoptera; family Limnephilidae; genus Halesus; species Halesus radiatus. The sequence goes on along the minus strand of JAHDVE020008729.1, from coordinate 16,856 downwards.
GAATGGTCATTTGTATGATGCACATAAATAATAATAAAAATATGTAATTAATAACGCGTTAACTTCGCTAGTTTAATAACCCTAAATAGCTCTATCTAAATATTTCAATTTTTATAATCCATTCCGGATTTTAGCCGTGATAGCGGCTGTAAAAGCTTTTATTGTTTTATATTGTATCTGACACATGTAGGAGAGGTTTCGGGCTTAGGAGGCAAAAGATGTTTTATAAGATCATAAATATCCGATGTTCACAGACTCCAAAAATGTTTATTACCCAGTAGCATGCCTGGATGTTCGGCAACAAATCCCGTGATTTAGGATTTTCCTTTGTCAGCCAGAACATAATGGCGTCAAAGTTTGATATATTGGAAATAAAATGAAGTAGCCATGCCGTGATCCACTTTGGTGAAACGCAATAATAAATATGATACAAAGCATTCCAGGAGCCTCCGAACGAGTTTCCAGCCTGCCGCTCACTTGGGTCGAATTTATTAAATGCTTTAGGTAATTACATCTCGGCTTTTATGATTTTAAACAGATTCATAATTCAGAATTACGAGTCGTAAAAGGCACGGATTTTTTTTTCGGTTTCTCCTTTGGATTTCCGGCTGCACGCTTTACGTGATTAAGATGCTAAATTTGAGATTTAAAATATGAGAGCGCAGGTCGACCTAATAATAAACGGACTGATGAAGGTAAACTCATTTAAGCGAACATAAACCTTACCATATTATGTAGCTGCTTTTGAAAGATTTTTTAAAGAGACTTCGCCGTATTTTTATTGCTATGATTTGGAACAAATTCATTAAAATTGTTCTTCAAAAACTTCGGAAATTAGATGCAAGGAAGCTATCACTCTGTGGTTAGACATAATTAAATTTTATTAAAAGTATTTTTGTTTTCATTCCACTTTATTGATTAGTATGTATTTATGCAACCCTGAAGAAGCTTCAGGCTGAACCGAACGTTTACGAGTATGTATTTAATAAAGTAGTGTTAAAACAAACAGAAAATTATTCGAATTTATTACGTTTTAAGCTCCTGTTCATAGTATTTATGTTTACATGTATGATGAAATTAAGTATTGTTCAACAATCAGTTTTTGATATATTTGACTAGTACATATTGTTTATTTGAAGATTCAGGACTCTGCAAACGAAACAAGTGATGTCATTTCTCACGCATATCGTGTGCAGGTAAATTTGAATCGTTTTTTCAGTCTATATTTCTAAGACAAGTATTTTTGAAATCTCAACTTTTTTCTTTATTTTAAAAACTTATACGACTCAACATCGGGTGGTAAAACTTGTTACATAAAATACTCAACCGTCGGATAAGGGGAATCTGTCTTTCTTCCGAAAGGGAGCATTTTTTGCAATTTCTTAAGCCTTGTCTACAGATATGAAATGAATATTCATATCAATATTTAATACTTGTACATTATGTTCATATAAACAAGATAATCACAATAATACTTGATGCGAAATGATTTATGACTGCATTTTTATGATACATAAATTATTGTACGTCTCATACATATTGAACTGAATAATTCCTGGTTTATGAAACATATTACGCTTACGATAAATATGGTTGGTTTTTGCCCCATGTTCAATGCGTTTACAAGAGCAATGTACCGATATTTATCGATTGTCATTTTATAAGCTGCTTCGGGAGTTAGGATGGAGGTACGAGGACGATTGACATGGCATAGAAGGAGACCATCCATCGCAATAGGTAGGATGAATTGTACGGAGATGACTTTTCCTTAAAATAAATGAGCTAGGCGAAGAATTGTTCCTCACTACCTACACCTACCACCCCCCTCTCCGATACTCTGAGGCTCTGACCTCTAACATGTTGTCTTTGTCTCTTTGTTTTCTTCATGTAAATGTGTCTAGATAAATTGGGTTTTTATAATACTATTCTAAAGAAGGTTGGGTTATAACCGAAACTAGTTGACAATGTATTAATTCAAATAAACTGGCTAAAAACAAAGAAAACTTTTAATTTACGTATAATGTCAAGCCACAAAGTGATTGCTTTCTTTGATAATAAAATAATACTAATTTATGATCACGTTTAAAAACAGACAAACAAACTACCTGTACACAGGTAGTTTTTTTGTCTGTTTTTAATGAATCAATTAAATATTCAGTAAAATGTTGTTAAAAATAGAAAAGCTGTTTTCTTACTCTGGTTAATTACTAGATTTATAGTCAAACTAATACAATCAAAGTTTAAACATAATAAATATTTAAATTTATTTCGTTTTTGTTTTGAAAATGGGCGACGGACATCTGCTTTCTAAAACAAAGTTTATTATTTTGTGCACAAGGATGTTAAATTGCAATGGTTCGTATTTTTTTTTTCAATTCGCTTAAAAAATATTCTTGCAGAAAATCACATTTAAAAAATTCTAAATTTATCAAAGTGCGCTCTTTTTGAAATCACATATTCGGATCCTATCAGATATTTATCTCTGTCAAAACATAGGCCTAAAGTATTATAATTTTTGTATATAATATAATTTTAACGTTTGCTTCTAGTAAAACCATGAGAATATTATTACCGACAACTGAATACTTGAGAACGATTCAATAATAGTACGAATTCAATATTATGTTTTAATCTAAAATTCGTTTTTAGAAATAAAAATAATATATTTTTTATTCAATTATTCATACATTACAAACATATTGAATTTTAATACATATAAGAAATTACCCACGTACCTACTTAATATTTGTAGGGTATAAATATATAAATCTAGGGTAATATTACAAAATGATGGGAAAAATTTCAAAAGTAGGTGCAAAAAAAAAAAAAATTATATAAAAATAATTATTATTCAGATAGTGATGAAGATCGCCTCAATGAAGAGAGATTCTTAAAATAAAAAATGGGATTTCCCAATTGAATCTCTTTTCACTGACGCAAAACATTTCGATATCCTATGAAATACTGCCTTAACCACTGCGATACTTCATAAAATGATTAAAAACAAGGTGAAAAATCTCCCACTGTCACCTTGGTGCACAACGCCACCATTTAGAATCGACCAGAAATAGCTAAATCTATGTTTTGTAACTAAATTAGAACCTACTTAGGTGGGATTACTATCAGTCTCACAAAATCACGTTATTTTGTTTTCATAATTGAACAATTACGACATCAATAACAAAGAAATGTGCAGAAATAGGTACATCATACTGATGTAGAACGCAAAGACAACTCTTAAATAGACTATAAACAACTGACAAACTGAAGTAGTTAACCACCACGTTCCTATCGATCACTGCAAGAAGACACTGTCATCACTCTCAATTTGATTGCAATTTTTCAACCCGTCCGCGAAGAGATGCGGGCATAGCATGATTCGACTCTGCTCCATACGTAGAAGCTTTGCTCCACAAGACTATTTTAATTTAATGCGATCGTTGCCTCAATTCATTTATACGCATTTATTCACCAGCTCACGGTGTGGTCTTGATAAGGAATTTATAACTTAATGCCGCTCCCTGGCGGATGACTTATTGCAAGCACTTTTTGCAATGAAAATGTGGAAGTTGAACTTCTCTTGTTGGCTCGCTGGCTCGTTGGTCTCCTGGTTTGTTCACTACTGCTTCCTCGTGGCCACAATCGCAAACGCCAACAATAACTTTATGATATTTATTGTTTCACTGCCTCACTATACCATCCTGCGAAAGGGGAGAAATACGTTTGAAATACAACGGAGTACAAAATATGTCGTTTCAATTCCATTGACAGGTACTTAGAAAATACGTAGGTACAAAGCGGTGATGCTTATGGAAAGACAGGTATATATTTTTTGTTTAATATTTCTTTAATCATTAACTACGGACATTTTCTTATAGGTTAAATAAGGATATTTCTTACCTAACCTAACCTAACCTAACCTAACCCTTTTATAGTGATTTAACAAATCTTTTATTTTTATTTAAAGCACATAATAGAATATGCGTTTAGCGACTTTTTTAAAAATATAATCCATAAGCTTTGACGATTGGTAAAAAATTGTTATTATCTAGAATAGAACTGCTTTTATTTAGATGGCTTGGCAATAAAGCGCTAGCTTACCCTTGGCAAGATTGTAAAGCTTTTAATAAAATCAATAAAGTCAGTGATAAAATTAACATTGCTATCGAATACAGTAGGCGGCTATGTTAAAAATGATAATTCTGTCTCATGATACTTTATTGCTTCAATTTAAAGTTTTTACAATCTTTCACCGGGTAAACAAACCTTTAAGCACTTCGTACCAGTTGTATCAATAATTGAATAAAAATACAGGATTTTATGACAATAAAATACGATTTGAAATTTTATCGGAGTATGATCGCGTCCTCCAACACTTTGAAAGTCATTTAGTTTTATTGCAAACTTCTTTGAGATGTGATAAGTCTCGGGGAAGCGTTATATGTCAACAACGTAATAGGTCATTACGCCATTTCCAGACCGGCACAATAAAACTTTACTGTAATGCTTCAGATCGTGGCAATAATTTTTGTTTTATATGGTTTATTTCTCCCTCTTTGTAAATCTCTACAAATATCAATTTTTGATAATGCCTAAATCTCTGAGTGTCGAAATGGTCCGTTTCTGGAAAAATGAAGCCTTCACTGCAAGAAGCAATCGAATTTGTGGAATAATAAGAACAGCCTTTGGATTTTTCCTGATTGTGTTAAGTGATAAGCAATATAGAACTTCAGTCCTTTTTAAATTTGTTTTATCAATAATGATGTTTTATCTCAAATATCAGTTGATCAGAATAATTTTAAAGGATTTAATTTTTCAAAGCCCCCCAAAACGCGCCAAATCTATGACCGGTTGGTTTTGAGCAGTTTTGAAGTTAGAATGTCAAATTTCATAACAAGGATGAGTTTTATAGTACATAATTAAACATTACATTTATTGTAAACCATTACTTAACACAATTAATAAAATTATATACCTTTTAGAAACTTTAACTCAAATAATAATAGTATTTAACATTATCATAGTATCCGTATTGAAAAATGGTTTTCTCATGAATATTCTTATTTTTTTTAATATTGAGCAACAATTAATTATAGAGAAGAATCACCCAAATTAAGTTTAAATTTCGCCAAAAAAAAACGTATTTAAAATGCAAAACAAAATCAATGATTTAAAGATTTCCGTACAGATTCAAAACCAGAATACGTGCGGCCGAGACCCCTGACGTCAAATTTTCCTAGTGCAATGGTATCAACATAAACGAGTGTTTTGATAAGATGATTCTTTATTGTTTTTTTGTTTGTGTGATTTCCTAACATGAGTCCCAACTGCTCCCGACCGTCTGGAGCCAGTGAGACTATGGCATCCCCAAATTGGGGTATGTGGTGAGGCTGAAGGTATCGAGAAGGGGAAGGAGATGGGAAAAAAGGAATGTGGAGAAGTACCTGGCTATTCATATCTGTTCACCAAACACGGATAAAGCCATTTCAAGGAACGTTTCGATTCTGAATGGTGGCCTTTCACCAGGGCGATACTGACAATATCTACCACTATGGAACGTGCCGCAAAAATACTACATATTATTTTAAATTAATAAATTGTGAAATAACACATTTTAATCAAATAAAATTTTATTGCGCACGCCGGGATTTGAACCCGCGATCTCCGAATTCTTACCCAAGGATCATAACCACACAACCACAGAGACCGTCAACTTTTAAATGGCGATTAACAACTTGCGTATTCTGAATCGGAATTCGCTTATCTATTTGAATAAAATTTTTTTAAAATAGTTTCACTGGAAATCCTTAACAAATATAAAAACATAAAAAAGCAAATTCTTTGTTTATATACTATTTCATCTAACGATGGTGGAAACCCATTATAAACAAAATAATAGTGCTAAAGTATATATTTAGCACTGAAGAAGGAAGGGTGGTTCCGAAGTGGTTGGGTATACTGAAAATAAATAGGTTTAAAAACTTAGTAAATTTATTTTATTTCATATTCGTAAAAAGCTTACTTTATGGCTTGCCATAATTATGATATAAACACATGCTTATGTTTTAAACCACTTCAATTTAATATAATGATCTACCGGTTTTGGAGGTACTCTTCCTTCGTCAGGACTATATTAAAACCAATACTATTAAACTTTTTTTAAATATAGTCTTGACGAAAGAAGCTTAATTCGGAAACCGATCTATAATTATATAAATTTCTATTTAATTGAAGTGGTTCAAAACAAATCTATGTGTTCATATTAATATTTTAATTTATTCTAATAATTTTTACTAAAAATGAATTATTAAGTAAGTGAGAGGAAACGGAATGAATGGGAGGATGAGCTACTGTGCGTATCTTAAAATAGTTTTTGCTATGAGGTGCTTGATCAGTGAAATCAAAATCGATTTATTTACAAGTTAATGCCGCTTCGTAATAACAGTTCCGAAATTCGTTCGAGTCGTAGGTTTGCCGACTAATTAAAATTCTTTTTCTACACATCTTTGTTGGTTTGTAATGCAGTGAGTGATTTATAATGGATAGGCAAATATTTGTTTCCTACTCTCCGATTATATTCTGATTAATAACCTATTTTAACACATATCGCCTGAGGTTGAGTGAGTTATTTAAAAATATGGGATTAAAAATGGAAAATAATATTGACAAATCTTGAATTTGAGATATGATATCGACGAAGATGACATAAATTGAACCCGTCTCATTAGATAAGTTGGTTAAGCGGTTGCCCCGGATAGGCAAAGGTCATGGGTTCGAGTCCCAGATGCGACTGAAATCGTTTTTTTTCCGTTTTAGGTTATGTTAATATTATGTTCTACAATGATTATTTAAAAAAAATACACGTTTTATTGAAATATAACGTCGTTCATAAAATAAATACTTTAGGGGTAAAACTGTTGTAGCGAGGTTTTATCTGGCATTTCTTTCAACCATCAACCACGTTTCCCTGGTTATCACGTAGCCATAGTGCCATCGCCAATATTATGTTCGTTATTTTCTTTCCGTGCGTTAACTTAATATCCAATACAAATAATCCAATTAATACCGCTGACGGATGAGAGGTGCCATTTATATTAACTGCTTCGTCTAATCCTTTGCCGCGGAAGCTGCTTTCTCGTTGAAGCGTGGAGATAGAATATAACAAAAAAAAGTCTTAATTAAAAATGTGTGTAGCTAAATACTGGCAGCATCTACACATCACTCACCGCGCCGTAGAATCCTGTGGATTTAGCCGTTTTCTCACATTTTTGTGGCGAGAAACGTCCACTTTATCGGCAGTTAATTAGCGGAGTCTTCTAGAGTCCCACAGAATGTTCAGCGGCCGCTGTTCGCGCGCCATTACAGTTAAGTGACTTGCTCTATAAATGTCACTCTGTGTGTGTTCCCGAGAAAAAAGTCCTTCGCCTCGACGAAATTTCCGACTTATCCTCTCTTAACGAAGGAAGTCCTCCGACCATTCGGTGCTTTAGGTGCAAATCCGCCGCAGGAAATAATCACAATACGTGACAATCTTTTATTCAATAGCTATTCTTGTGCACTGCGCAAAAACTGTAACAAATTATTACAGAGCATAACCGCTTGCGAGGAGAATACGCTATGAGCTGGTCGTTGTGTAGGGACTCGTCGAGATGAGGTACCTATCGTAAGTTATAAAGGCAAGACCATAGTGCATTTTTAACGCTTATGTTTTTATTCATAGGCATGCTTCGAGAGCGGCTTCACCACAGCTGTCAACGGTGATGAAAATATGACAGTATTACCGTACCTGCGAGCATTCAATGACGAACAAATTATTTTATACTTCGTTGAGAAACATGGAAATTCTCTAAACCATTTGCATTCCTGGCGGCGCAGGGCAACTGGGCTTATGGGAAGATATGCTTAAGGCTAGAACCAGGCCGAATCGCGTGTGAATCTATGCAAAAACAGGCGTGTATTGTGCACCTTATCCATTATGTGTTATTTTATTTAATAAAAAACGCGTTCTTTTCGTGATTTTTTTTTAGCCGTTGGCAATAAAACCGTTCTTAATTAAAAACATTCTCTAATTTCAACGTATTGTTCGTGCGTTTCATTTTAGTAGTAAAAATATCATGTTCCATTGATCTCATTATTCGTAAAAAAATTTAGGAACCATGCTCGACAATTTGAATTTTTTTATAAATAAAAAACGCGTTCTTTTCGTTAAATTTTTTTAGCCGTTGGCAATAAAACCGTTCTTAATTAAAAACATTCTCTAATTTCAACGTATTGTTCGTGCGTTTCATTTTAGTAGTAAAAATATCACGTTCCATTGATCTCAACATTCGTAAAAAAATTTAGGAACCATGCTCGACAATTTGAATTTTTTTATAAATAAATACTTTTCTACAAATAAAAAATTTCTCTTTAAAAATGTGAGAAATTAAATGGAAATTTTAGATAGACGGCGAAGGAGACCTTAAAATAACAAACTCAATCTCACTCAAGGCTTAAGAAATGGTAAAAATGACAGAGTTTTAAACGTATTTAAGTGAAATAAATACATTTAAAATGTTATGACAATGTTGTCACTGCGGATCAAAAATTAGTATGCATGGGGAAAGAGCCATCAATTTGACGTTCTCAGTATCGCGACCGCTGTTTCACGAGCAGTTTTTTACAAGCGCAGCCAGGTCGCCACTTGCATAAATGTACACTCGTTACGCCACTGTTCCAGCTCGGCTGTTTTAATGAAGTATTAATTACTGTAACAAAGCCATACTTTGCCCTCAGCAGTAACTTTGACCCATGTGAAAAAAGTGTATCGCATCTCCGAAAATACTGAGATTCTGAAAAATATTAAAACTTTTCACGTGGTACTTGTAAAGACTAATTTATTACGAATTATTTATTATTGGCTTTAAATCACATTTCAAAATGGTTGGTATATACAAAGCTTGAAGTGGTGTACCTAGTACGAATTATAATAAAGGATCATTTGAATATCAGTCATTTATACGTCATAATCAGCGAAGATATCACATGTTACACGTGCGATAAATTCCATGAACTCCGTAAATATAGCTCCACAAATTCAACTGAAAAAAACGTCAATACAAGAACCACTTGAAACGGTAGGCATAATATGTCATTTTTGAGATATAGTTTCTAGTGAGGCAACATTCCCATTAATGGAAGAAGTAAAGTAAGTTTCAATTTAAAATTTTAGAGATTCTTTTAAATAAAACTCAAAGTAAGGTTTCCAAAGTGACCCCTTTGGGGGCCAAGTCAGCCACTTTACGATACTTGCTTTAAATTCGCGTCAGTGCACCATCCAGTGACGGGGCCGGTCGAGACAAACCCTGCTATTTTTATCTGGTTATTGAGTGTGCACAGTACACCGTGTTGATGATTTATTGGTTCAGATTCCTCAAATATTCTGATCCAGTTTTTTTTCCAACGGAATGCTTCAAGATACCATCAGCGGGAGACAAACGAGCGACAGCGAAATCATCAGCATTTATTGCCAATAAATTAATACTTTTCTTGCGCGCTCATTACGAGAAGTACTTTTGTATTTATGCCTTTGTGTTTCGTAAGAGTAAGTGTGCGCCGAGTCTGGTGTTTTATTTTACAATTTATGCGCACCATCTGCTTTAAAAGAATTCAACAATGAAAGATGATATTGAAATTCGAATACCAAATAAATAATCGATATCTTTCTCGCATATAGAACTCTGCGAAAAATATCCGATCTCAAATTTCCTACGTCAAATTAAAAAATATATTTTCTGTCGTGATGTAAGTACGGAGTACTTGACTGCATGTAACATATAAATTCTAAAAATCAAATAAAACATTTCTTACTTTCAGTACGTAATAATGAATTTATGCCGCAGTTTTGAACATAGTTGGTAGTGTAATGGTCGGCATAATTGCCTTCCAGACAGTTTATCTGAGTTCGATTCTCGGAGGTGGCAATATTTTGAATTAAAACTTTGCTTTTATTTTTACTTTTGTTTATTTTAATATTCCGTAATTTTTCACAGGTCTGTGTTAGTACAAAATAAATTGACATGCCAGTGGCGTACAGTTCATGGAGGCTAAAAAGCTATACATCCCCTTTGAAAAACGAGTGAATAAAGAAAAGAAAATAATTTTTTTTGTCCGTGAACAAGAGATTATTTTTTAGGTCACAATCCTTCATCATTGATAAATTGTTTCTACATGAGACATTTAAACTTTTTAGTAAGATTAATCTTATGAGCTTTCAAAGTGAACATGAGTTTTTATTTTTTCTTTCAGACATTATTAAACAATAAAAACTAGAAAGCTTTTACAAGTTTAACTTTATTCAAAATAGAATGAAAAAAAAATAGTATTGCCACAGTTTGGCAATACGATACATTTAGAAGAAAAAAAGTGTAATAAAGTATATAGAGATATAAAGAATAGTACAGAAAAAAACATATTAAATATATTTCGTCCAGCAAGTACAAAAAGCAACTTTAATAAATTGTCTACTACTACGTGTTTGTCCCTTTCCATTCCATGATTAGGGCCTTCAACTCAGTTAAGATCCCCTCCCAAATAGTACAAACAATGCAACACAAATTCAGTAAAGCAAATCGAACCATGAGATGGCAATAGTAATAAGGCCAAAGCGCCACTAATGTATATGTTTGTAATTATAAAAAAAAAATTAAGAATTAACTTTCAATCAGCATGTTTGTTTTTGACTCTCCCTAAACCAAGAAGCTAATCATAGTCCAATTTGCGAAGAACAATTGCACTTTTCGATTTCCATGTATCGGGTATGATGTTGAACATTGGACCCAAGTATGAAACTTGCCTTTGAGCGAGGGATGTCATGGTAGTAGGTGAACTATTGAATTACTTCTAGAATTACGGGTGTCGTGATAGTGGTATACGGATGGGTAGTGGTGACGTTGTTTTTGTGTGTGTAATATAATTTTTCACATGTAAAATTGTCTTGTAACCCAAGTTATTTACAAATAAATGTTTCGAGCTACAATTCAGTACAAATCATAATTCGAATATCAGTAACACATACTGCCGCACCAGTCATTTTATATCCGGTGACGTCACACGCTTATCGGCCGGCCGGCGAGATTTCCCTGAAATATCAAAATTTTGAAGGTTCATATCTTCAGTCTTCAAAAATTATAAAAGTTGTCTAAAAATTAATTTGATTCATTTATGAAAAACATAAGACTTTGAAGTAAGAGACAACCTCATTGTGAACAATAAATTATTCATACCCGAACTTGACAAACTACACAGTCTATCTTTGGTCACATAACGCACACCATTGATACATACCTACATAACTAGGCTAGGCGAATATTAATTTATTTACATTATGAAGAAGCTCACAGAACGGCGATGTATTAAAATAGCAGGAAACTTCTAATCATCATTTCCGGAACATTGTATTATTGGCCAATCGCTTCGGGGTATTCAATTAAATGTATATAAATTATTTTCGAAACCGATATGGTTAGCATAATAATTATATCCACATATGGCAATCCTGGATCGCCTAACATTTAAGGTGGTTCAATTTATATCACTATTCTTAATAAGCGAGAGACAGCGCTCATTACAGAAGCAGTCGTCCCACGGTCATCTTATGTTATTTACTAATGAATGAGAAATTACACAATCGAAACTAATATAATGATTTCGTTCGAAGGCTTTTATGGAGTGCTGAACATTTAATCTCCAATGTTTATGACTTGTACAAAAATTGCTTTTGTAGATTTAGAATTTAATCGTTTTACTTTTAACGTTTTATCTTTTAATGTATTGACACCACCTCTACGATTTTCCTTATGCATTTAAAAAAATTATTATTAAGAAAAAATCTTTTTATCATGGTCATAAAACTGATTTCTAACTAACTAACCATCACGCCGTTTCCCCGCAAGGGTAGGTAGAGAGGACGGAGTGTCAAACAACTCAGACTTGACACACACTCCCAGCTACAGTCACATTCATACATCGTCTCATACTACTCTTCTGGGGTTTTTTTGTTTGTTATTTTCTGGCTTTCGCCCATTAAGGGCGATCTTGGCCATGTTTAATCAGTTAGATTTAATATTAGAGATTGTTCTTAAAATTAGTTACTTTTAAACAGGATATAATATATTTGGGCAAAAAAAATTGAAGCAAATAAGTTACACTATAAATGTTTGTGTTTTTAATCCCCAATGACTTAAATTTTAATACCGTTTTTATAAATATACTTTTTTTTATAATAAATGTGTAATTTGGGAGGGGTTGAGATTTAGAAGGTAGAGAATACTGGTAGGGAGTTTAATTTTAAGTTTTACCAATTCATGCATAAAGTTTAGGAATTGGTCATAGGACGCTCGAAGAAATTATGGTCTAGGGTATCCTCTAACCTACAATCACAGTAAGGCGAGCTGACTATGTGAATTCTGGCGAGATGACTCTTCTTCTTCTATCTTCTGATATTCTGGCACTTGACATGGCCCGGCTCAAGTATTTAGACATATCTTTCTCGGATGTCCCCGGCTTCTCCTTCCATTAACATTCGCGTCTTATATTTTTCTTACACTCATTTCTTCGTTCATCCGCTCTACATGCCAAACTATGTAAGCGTTCCTTTTTCAATCTTACTCACTACGCTTACATTATAGTACAGCCTTGCATTATTTGCGAATTTCAGCAATTTTCACGAGGTCATATATGGTTTAACAACATTTACGATTCAGGGATCTCATTTTTTCAGAATTCAGTCTACTTTCATTCTTCCTCTGCCAGTTCCATGAATCACTGCCATACATCATGGTTGATACACTTCATTGTGGACTGCTAGCTTCGCTTCTTTGAATATTTTTTTGTTAGCGCCAAACGCGTTCAGTCCTTCATTAATGGAGTTTCCTGCATTTCTTTCAATATTCCTATCAGCCTTTACGTCTCTCGTAAACATACTTCCCGAATACACAAATTCATCCACCTGCTCCAAGTATTCACCATTCACAACTTTATTGCAAACTGTTTTTCTATCCTCTCTTTCAAACACCATGAATTTAGACTTACATTCATCATTAACTCATTCTTCCTACATACTTCGTTCATCCTAGATAGAGAGACCACAGACCTTCCATTCTGTTAGCAATCAGTAAAGCATCGCATACAACAGGTAACATACTTTCAGATGCCAGGGCCCAAGCCCACCTCTTTCAATTCTTGGACACAATTATCCATTTATAGATTGAATAGCCGTTGATAATAATGTTGACATTACGCAACATTGCTTAACACACTTCATGATTGCAAACCACCCCGTTAAACCACATGACATAGTACAATTATGCATAATGTAATTGTCATGACTTCATAAAGGAACGTTTTTATCATACCTCTATATAATTTTGGCTGATGACAGAAAAATATCAAATACGTAAAACAATTGATTAAATTAAAAACAATATATATTTTGAGTAGTTTTGTCGCCATTGCACCCTACATGAAAAAACAGGATGACTTTTTGCCATTGCTTCCCTCCACGAAAAAAGCAGGATGACTTTTTGCCATTGCCCTCCTCCACGAAAAAAGCATCATAACTTTTTGCAATTACCCTCCTCCACGAAAAAAGCAGGATCAATTTTTGTCGGTTCAAATATAATATTGGAGTCGGGTGGTAAATATCCTCGGCTACGAATCCATAGGTCACGGGTTCGAATCACCATCACCATCAGCCTCGCAATATTCCTCAATTATTGGGGATGTAATGGTCCCAATGCCTCCAGACGGTTTGGGGCAGTTGTTTCTCTTGTACAGTTTTCACATTAAAAATAAATAAACAGTATATATTTATTTAAGTTGCTTGTCAAGTGGTCGAACACCAAAATATATCTCAGTGACGAAAACGTTAATTCCGTATCACTGCTGCACTGTTTACCAGTTCCGGTCTGTATTGTTAGAGTGAAAAACCTTAAGCACATTGTGATTTTTTTTAAATATTTTATACAGGTTTAAAAAAATTTAAGCAGCTAAGTTTGAGGAGCATGTAGAAAAATCAATTGATACAGATTAATTTTAAGTAGTTAATAATTCAGTACATCACTTAGTTCCCATATGGTTTTCAGCAGAAGTAAATACGCAATAGTTTAAAGCATTTAAGAAATATGATTTGATGGACCGCCCGTTTTTATAATAGTAGCAATTACATGGTATTGCATCCTTTTCACCAATTATCTAAATATGGATATCGTTTTCATAATAGTTTTAAATTATTATCGACCGAATGGTTCGGTTCTTATGATTGCCGAATGCAGAGTATTTTTTTGATTCGATAAATCAACGGTTATTATCGGGTCTTTTCGAAAATTAAGCAAAAATTATACCCTGTCGAATTTTTTGTTGTATTTGTTTGCTTTGCCTCGTTAGTGCAATGCCATATTTAGTTGAAACCATATACTTATGGTTTCTGGATCTTTAACCAGGCTTTGGATCATACGTATTGAAAATACATCGATTTTTTTATACACCATTCGAATGCTCAGATTTTTTAAGAATATTTCTTAAGAGAGCTATGAAAAGTTTTTGTAAGGTTTACGACGTCCAACCCCGATGATTAAAATTCAATTAAAATTGTAAACAATTGAATTCATTCGTGTATTTTTGAAATCACCTTGCCAAACTGTACAGCAATTTGAAAGGTAATTCTATTTAATTTATTAACACCTCATTGGATTTTCACATCGGTAACATTATGTAAGTATAACGGTAGTTTATAAACAGGATAATTATATCTAGTAGTAGTATTATAAGTCCATTTACATTATTGTTATTTAACATTGAAATGCAAAGCTTGGAATACACAATAAAACATGTAAATAGTTATAACACACAGAAGCATGAAATTACTGCATTGAACCGCGAAGGAAAACTTATAATATTTAAAGTACGTAGTATAACAAAGCAGGAAAATATAACGAAATAAAAGAAGTAAATGCAATTGTCATCAAGTTGGAATTAAAATACCCGTTACTCACCTTATATTTTATTTACATAATAACATGGGGATATACCTAGCATGATATGGTAAAAAACACCCTGAAAACACTTCCATACTAGGTAGTCTCAAATCCAATATAAGTTTTGAATTTATTAAAATTATTAGTTGTTACCTAAAAATACACCAACTTTTAAAAACGATTATGCAAAATAAAATTAGAGAAAAATTGGTCCGCGGATAATTATATAATCTTTGCTTTTACCATGACTAACGACTTGCATTTGTAATATTGTTATGAGAAACTTGAAATAATAAAACAGCGTGATTTACTTTCGTTTGACGGTTCGCCTCATAATGTCGATCAAGAATACGTTAACAAAGGTGAATGTTTACCATAAATACACTTTTTTCAACATTCAATCACAGGAAGGGTGAGCTAAGAACCCGAGTTCAAAGTTAATGTTTTGGTGGTTTATTTCTCTACACGCTAAGACAATACTTTTATGATTTTGCCTAAATGATGATGACAAACTAACTAACTAACTAACCATCACGCCGTTTTCCCGCAGGGGTAGGCAGAGAGGACGGACCGCCAAACAACTCGATCTTGGCATACACTTCTTCCTTCATTCACTTTCGTGCAACGTCTCATACTTTATCTTCTGTTATTCCGACTTCTGACATGGCCCGACTCAAGTATTTGATTCAATTGATCGTGCCATGTCTTCCTCGGTCGTCCCCGGATTCTTCTTCCATTCTCATTCTCGTCATTTATTCTCCTTACACTCTTTTCTTCGTTCATTCGCTCTAATTACCAAAACCATATAAGCGTCCTTTTCTTAATCTTACTCACTACACTAATGATAATGTTACTAAAATTGCATAAAACACGTTTGTGGAAATTTGATAACATCATTAACTGACCCCGGATAGTTATTACCTTTTGAGGGTTTTTTCCAATTTCAACCAAAAAGAAGAAAAAAATGTTGGAAATCATTGGGTTTTATATATTTCAAAAAACTCATGTATTTCCTAAGCTCCTGCGTAATATCTCTATCATTGCATACTACAGAGAAAATAATAAGTAGAGATGGCCTAACACGCAAGAGGAAGAAACCAAAAAAAGAAGGGCGGGGCTAAGTTAAGAGTGCCACCAATTTAATAAAAATAGCAACTAAGTAAAAAGGTTAGAGTTGCTTACAAAAACTGAATATTTTTTAAGAGTATTTATTTTGACCCTTTTTATAAATTATTTCTAATTTTGAAACTTTCAATTAATGGTGGAATTCCATTTTAAGATTGTTATTTTTTTTTAAAACACCCTTTTTCCACTTACTTATTTTCGACTGAACCGGTTTCACCCTATCACGGGCATTGTCAGACTGGCGCAATTAAAACTAAATCTATGGTATGTAAATATATAACATCGATCCTATTAAACTAAATCTATCTATCCATATACCATAGATTTAATTTTAATTCTGCCAGTCTGACGATGCCCATGATATAGTGAAACCGGTCTGGTCGAAAACAAATATGTGGAAAAAAGTTACAAAGCCTTTTTATAAATGTTTTGTAATTTAAAATTTCTTCAAACGATTGGTAACTTTGTGGCAAATTTTGTAATTTGCCTACCGCAGTCAAAATCACGCGATACAAACGTGAATAGCAGAGAACTAAGCTGGTGCCAAAATGGGTGTCACGTGATCTTTGCCTTCAGCCGTCGAAATCGTACTAGGGCAAGTCTATTTTTTCTGACGTCAGTGTTGTATACTTTCAAACATCACACTGCTGCGCTCATTTCGGGAAGAAGGGAAATAATTTATTATAAGAGAGTCAGTTGTTCATATACCAGCG
The DNA here is from genome assembly GCA_022606495.2 of Halesus radiatus. Classification (NCBI taxonomy): domain Eukaryota; kingdom Metazoa; phylum Arthropoda; class Insecta; order Trichoptera; family Limnephilidae; genus Halesus; species Halesus radiatus. The sequence goes on along the minus strand of JAHDVE020008729.1, from coordinate 4 downwards.
ATTT